>JAOBRH010532468.1:0-16379 GCA_027575125.1 Umimayanthus parasiticus | reverse complement strand
TTTATCGTTTTACCTATACCATTACTGCAACTACTACTAGTATGTATTCGTTTTGCTAAAACTACTGATTAACGTAGTACTAGTAGTTGGGTTATATTTATTCCTGATTAAAAACTGGTTTATCACAACGTTCTGAATGCTTCTATAAACAAGGATAATATACTTTATAGCAATAAATATCTATAATTAATTATAACAACAATTAACGAAAATATTATCTTCCGTTATAGTTAAAGCTGTCTTGTTTGTCCACACAAGTTTGTAACTATTTACTGCTGTTGAAATAGAGAATTTTGCAATTGCTTCAGTTCCGGCTGACGTCATTTCCTTTTTCCAAGCAGAAAAACGACTTCCGTTTGTGTACCGACAGTTGAAATGACAAACCATTTTTTCTCGTTATTTAGACCAACAAAACACTATTAACAATTCTCTACTTCAGCAAAGCTGCTCATTTAATTTGTCTAATAAGTGGTGATTTGCGAAAATCAAGAATTTATGCTGTAGCTGAAAATCTGCTTTCATGCACGGTTTGTGAAGAACAATATTGGTGATATTGTAATAACGTTTTGCATCAGTTTGATGACTTGTTTTCGCTTCATATCAGATTTGTCCACAGATGACGCAGTTTGGTTATTTTAAACTAACTTTTTCTGATATACAAAATAAAAGAAATAGAGCATTTTATGCAAGGGTGTATCATTCCTTATCTCGTTTTCACTACTTTTGACAACAAACTGGAAGAAAAGCGAACAGTCGTGCCAAGCCAAACGGATAGAACCCGTTCAATAACAAACCTAGCACCTGCCGAAAGAAATCAATACAAGCAGAAATCTCTCATTTACCTCATCGCGACTACACAAATGAAATAATGAGTATTTTCTCATGTTAAATTAGGAGTAGAATATAGGACTTCATTTACTTTTCTTTAGTTTTCTCCCTGTAATTTCCTTTCTGACATTAATCGAGTTTGAAATTTCGCGTCCCGTTTGCAGCAAGTTTGTTTGTAATCGGCAGCGGCTTTATGAGGTGAATTCTTTACACCTTATGTACCCTTTTCAATAAGAATGGGTTTATTCTTTTCATTAATTGAGTTGCGATGTTTTGATTTTGCCATTCTGAGATCTATTGATAAATTTGTGTTTTACTTCTATATGCCACCATAAGATACAAGAATGAACCAGTAAATTTCTGACTGTGAAGCGAAGTGTAGTGAAGTGGAGAGTTAAGAGAGAGCCCGATAATTACACATATTTTACACATGTTTCACTGACTGTGATTATGGAATAAAATTTTGAGCCAAGTAAAAATGGAGACGTTTGACTTACCACTTTGATTGGAAATATTGTGGTCTGAGTAGTTGTTCTCTATGGAGTCTGATTAATGCATGCATTCACATCACCGAAACAGTGAGTGTAAACAACTGCTTTTCAGTGTTTCTCAAAACCTTGAGGATTCCTCACAAAGACGCATAAGCTTCGTCTCTGGAAATTCTTGATATGATTCTCTCAGATATCCTGAAATTTCAGGAGTCTTCGTTTTGTTAACGATAGTGCCGGTATGCATACATGAATATGGACTGAGTGGCCTGCGCTTTACATATGTACATGTATTTTAAATTGCCATCTCCGTCTATATTTAATGGAATTCTTAAGCAGAGGTTTACATATTAAAGCATAAAACCATTAATTTTTACTAGAAGTTTAGATTTGGTACTTTTCGCTCACTCGGAAAGAACAGCGAAGTGATATGGAGGGGAAATGCGTTCGCGGTTCGTGGCCGGAGAAGTGCGGATACGACAGACTCGGGAACCACCTCTGTTAATTTGCCACGTTTTCCAAAATGGATTCTGAGATCTACCAAAAGCCAATACAGACAAGAAAACGGTTGGTTTTTATTTTATGCCTGACTTTCTTCTTCTCTTTTTGATTTTCGTGTATCTTCTAACATCATACGGTGAAATCTGCGAAATATCGCATTTATTTCAATTAGCAATTTTTGTGCTTCCCCCGAATGTGTATGAACACACGGCTTGAAATGACACTATCAACTTGATTGGTGTTGCGGAGGAGTCTTCAAGCTTACGGCCAAACCGTCATAAACTAGCGACAAAAATTCACTGAATTGAAAGAAATAAAATGTCTTGGAGAAACACTAGTAGAAATTGAAAAGAGAGAAAACAATTTTGTTCACTTTTAACCAGCTGTTTGACGACATCTGTTTAACATGGAAGTATTATCATGATTTCAAATTACGTGTTGCTTTCAACTAACCAGGGTGTAGATTAGAACCAAGTACGGAGTGTATTGTAAATTCGAGGCGTCGCACACAAACACGAACGCGAGTCAACCGCGACGATTTTATTTACTTTTATGGTTTCCCACAAATCGGCTTTCTCAGCGACCTAAAACACTGTTAAAATGGAAATCTTGCCTTTTCCCCAATTTTCAAGTGACAGTTGCCCATGTTCTCTATAAGGTTTAGGAATGAGTTAGGTCTATTTTTCGTTTGTTTAAAGAAAAGTGAAGTTTCAAATGAAACTGTTTTCCTAACACGATTATTTCCTATCAGTTTTACATTGCGAAACACTATCAGTGGGTTCTCGTAATTTCAAGATCGTTAGAGATACCGCAGTCTTAATTTAGCTCTTAGAATTAATGAAAATTATTTGACAAACATATATTAGACTAGATCCTTTTCACTTTGCCAAGAGCGTCAAACAATTCTAGAGACTTCCATTTTGAAATTATTACAGTTTACTCGAAGCTGTTTTCAAAAGAATAGCTTGGTTTGTTTACGCTCGCACATAGTTTTACAAATTTTCTCAGATTTTCGGTAAAAGCTTTGAAGGCGGGATTTTTTTTGTTTTGCGCCTGCTTCAGATGTCAAGGCACTATCCACAGAGGCAAACGTGCCAAAATTTGCTTATCGTTGACCAAAGCAGCCTTTAGCTGGGGCCTTCCCAGCTTGCGAAAAACAAAACTCGTCAAATTTCATGCGTCTGAACGCTTGTGGGTTTCAAATTGAAGGAAGCATCTTTTATGTCTCGACAAGAAACAATGTTCTCATTTGGCCATCATTTTCTCTATTCGAGATGCGTAGTTAATCATCATTAGCTGAACAAAGTTTGTTTGGCAAATATTTTCCTCCGCCAATGGAAAGTGATAACTGCGATAATTATTTCCCCGAAGCCGAGCTCATTAAGGGTTGGTCGGTAAGCTAATCATTTACTTGCTTGAAAAGTTTTTCTAAACGGCCCAATGAACTTTCTTCTTTCGAGTCCTTCTGGTGGTACACACACACACGTGCCGGCGTGTGGCTCTGAGTGAATACGATTACTGTTGAATGGGAAGTTCTAAAGGACGTCTTCCATTGGCTCTTTCGTCTATTGGCAGACGAGTTTAAATATAGTAATGAATTTTAATAAAAAAAAACCCGATTAATTGTCTTAGTGCGATTTGTTGCTAGTGAAAATGTTACACTTCACTTTATGGTTAGCCCGCTGAGAAAAGTTTCGAAATGAATTTCAAGCAAACTGGTCCATTCCGTTTGAAACTCTATCGCTATCCATTTTAAATAACTCGCACGCGAGACTTTCCGGTTCTAATGGCACAATGTGTCAATGTCAAGAAATTAAAAAGCTACCGGTTACGGGTGATTGAGGAAATTTTTGTTATCGATTCGCCTTTGCAGATGTTTTTTGAATGAGCTATTTTTTCCAGCGAACCGGCGAAGTCGGCTCGGAGACCTCGCATCCGTGTCAAACGAGACAGGTTCAGCTGTCGATCTACGCATGCGTAGTATGAATTTTTAAAGCGCGCATGCGCTGTAGACTGCGAACAGGTGCATTTGAAGTACAAATGTTGTTAACACAATGATAGCGATTGTTTCCTTTCTTTGAGAGCCACTCTCGTTGCATTTAAGAACATTTTCACGCCATGATAGCAGTGTTCAGTACGGACTAAGACGCGAGCAAGCATGAACCGCGATAGCCTTCTAAACAAAACTCTAAGTCCGCCTCTGTCCAGAACTTCACTCTCAAATGTCGTTTCGTATTCAAATTCTTCATTTACTGGAGGGGGGCAGGCAAGCGAACCAAGTTGGATACCATCATTCCGTGGATCGAACCGCTCGGTATTTATGCCAACTTTTTTTATTTTGAAAACTTTTCTTGAGTCGTTTGTAGGCGGACCGCGCGCTTATCTCCTGCGTTCGCGCTACAGAGTTGAAGAATTTCCGCTCCACGGGCTGGGAGATTTCCGTTGTCGTAAAAATTCTAATACATATTTTGTTTTCTTTCTTCTCAATATAGCTCACGTTCCCATCAAGATCTAACAACTTGGTAAGTGTATAACTAAAATAAATATAACTCGAGCGTTTCATTTCCGCTTTTTAATTTAAATCGTGATAAAACATTAACTCTCACTCACTTTCGACCATTTTATTTCCTTTAGATTCCTCCAAGTGTCTTCGATGGCTTCGACGACGCTCACCTTCTTGGGCCTCCCCAACTCGAACCAACACCAAAGTATTTGTCCAAACCTCCAAAACCAACTGGCTACTCAAGTTTTCACACACATCCCAGCCATGCAGACACGAGCGCATATGATGCTCACGATATTTTGGACCAGATCTCAGCATCTCTACAACCCACAGTGAGTGAATCGGCTTTTGACAAGCCTTTTGAAACTCCTTCGCCTGTTTGTACATCAGCTCCGCTACAGAATTCCTCTTCTTTTCATTCTGTTGTCACCCATGCCTCGCTTACGGCACCCAACGATGACATGAACCCGAGAGAGTTGGAATGGTTCGCGGAAAGGTTTAAACAACGGCGGATAAAACTTGGAGTAACCCAGGCGGATGTCGGATCTGCTCTCGCGCATCTGAAAATACCTGGCGTGGGATCGCTGAGTCAATCCACGATTTGCAGGTTTGAATCGCTAACCCTTAGTCACAATAATATGATGGCATTGAAGCCAGTGTTAACGGCTTGGTTAGAGGAGGCAGAAAAAGCGTACAAGACAAAGCATTTGAACAGTGCTTTCCTGCCAAATTCCGATAAGAAGAGAAAGCGGACATCGATTGGTGCAGCGGAAAAACGGTCGCTAGAGGCTTACTTCGCAATGAATCCCAGACCATCGAGTGACAAAATCGCTTCAATTGCCGAGAAACTTGACTTGTCTAAGAACGTTGTGCGAGTATGGTTCTGCAACCAGAGACAAAAGAAGAAGAGAATGAAATTCTCCGTGCATTAAAATTGTTGAAGTGAAGAGACCCGAATGAATCAATTCGAGACGGTATCATAAACTGCCACTCGAAAAAGAACTTAAATAATTCTTGTATATCGAATAACAGAATTTCTCTAATTTGCAAATAGCAATATTTCGTAATTCGAACGCTTCTTCCAAATTCAATGATATGTTTTCCCACAGCGAAGGGATGAATCGAAGTGTTTAATTACATGAAAAGCCTAATGCGAAGCGAAATTGCTTCACATGATTCTGTGACGGAAAAGTATGGAGGGAGTTGTCGTATTAGCTAACCAGCAGAAATTGTTTTGAAAAGCTCATAGCTGACAAATATTATTCAAAATATGACTCTATTTGCTTAACAACGACATGTAAAATTCCTCAGCACAAAGAACTTCCGTTTCTTGCACTGAAAAACCTCTCGTACATACTTTCACGCCATCTTCTAGTTTTCTATCAAGCCTCTCTGGCGGTTTGGCATCGGTGTATTATTATAACGAAACTTTAGAAACTAACTCCACCTGTTTCTAAGAGTCGAACTCATTTCGTGTATATGAATAACTCTGAATTTATTACTTGAAAATTTATGTAAATGCATTGGTTCATTGAAAAAGCCGTTTAGAAGCTATTGTAGATTTGAGTTTGACAAAAAATAAAAAATTAAGTCAGAGCAAATATCAATAGTATGCTTTCTACCACAGCGGACATTTTTCAAAATGAACCCCAATTCAGAAAGCGATTACAACTCCGAACTAGGTCATTGTTCGTCTTGTATACCAATAGAAATTATCTGCTTAATTGCTAACAATCACTTTAGTCAAAGAAAATTTTGCCTAGCTAGGAAGAATGGCCTAGTTTGGAGAAAATGTGTATTTAAATACTATATATTTTGAAATTTTATACAACACAGAGAGAACTTTTATGAAATTTGCCATGGTGTTTATTGGCAGTGTAAATTGCTACGGGTAAGTCGATTCAGTTTGGCTTTCTATAGACCGCGCTTACTCGCCCGCCTTATTTCATGCTGGTGCCACAACTTCATAGTAAGTACAAAAACACGATTATGAAATACTCTTTTTCTTATTTCAAAATTTGTAATGAATTCTGCTCAAAATGAAACGAAGTTTTAATAAAGCGAAAACTCGACAGAGAAAGTACGAGCTTTAGTGGTTGTCTTGTTGTTCCTGAGTCGAAATTCTTGCGACCACCCGCATGCAAAATTTTTGGCGAAAAATAATGCGATCTCTAAACATTTGGTGTTGCTTTTCAAAATTTCACCTGATTGTTGAGCGCATGAGATGGTTATAAGTTTTTATAAAGAAAACTGGGAGGAGTTTGGTAAAAAGACTTAGTTTGCTAAAGGAAATCACGAAATGTTTTCCGGGTGTGCCCGCGGTGAGATATTATCTGTTCGCCACTGAACGAGTATGAATTAAAAAAAGAGTAATTTGGGGAAAACGTCAGTCTTCAGAAAAGAAACCCGTCGAATTTCTAAACTAGTTAATACAAACTTAAGAAGTTGCGACATGCAAAACAGTCATACACAGACATTATTTTATAAACGGGAAATGTAACACTGGATTTTCAGAGTTGTCGGAGAAAGTTTTCTGCCACGAATCTGTAGTGGGATATACCACAAAACGAAGTAAGAAAACCCAAAATAATTACAGTGAACTTTGCCAGGTGCGCCCACGACGAAAGCCGATCTCCCACCAAGCTGTTAATTTTACTCTCTCAGTCTTCACTACGTTCTAATCACAATCATAAGCTGTGAGCTCCATTAAAACTTATAAGTGATTGCCAAAGCACTATCCAAGCGCCGGCTTTTCAAATTTCCTTTCACAAGCCGACTTCTCTCTTCTCATGCAAATACGACTTGCTAGCAAGAGAATATTATAGTCTTTCTTTAGTTTCAAACTAAGTTTAGACATGCTAGCCAACTATTTACACAGAATCCGGTTTTGAACAAAACCTAACTCTGGGTGGTATAAAATAGATTAAGAATATTTCATTTCAAAGACGACCAACAGTTTACGTCCTTTTTCGCCATTTTCACAGTTTGCCAACACTATGTACATTTTGGGAAGTCGGTAAATAATTCTAGCATTTTGTTTACGTTTTCATATGGGTAGACACGTGCTGGAAAAAAGATACACGGAACAGCTCGAGAGTTTGGCTCTAATTACCCTCATATGCAGGTCTCAGATAGCAAACAAAGCGAGCGGATTTCTCCTCCACAACATAGTCGCACTCACACATCTTAACTGTCAATCACCCTTTCAAATTTCCATTCGATGTGAAAATCCATTTTAGTATCGCGCAATAACACTTGTAAAACAAAACGGAACGCCACGATACGTTTAAAACAAAACCTTTTCGGAGCAGCTGTTGTTTTCAGAAAGCTGGTCGTCATCTAAGCACAATAGACCTCAACAGGAAAGATTCAATTAGCTTTGCTTCAATGACACAACTTTTCTTAACTCGAACAAACACATATCTTGTTAATATCATTTTCGTCAAAAGCTTTAAACTTGCACGTCGATATACTCAAAATCAACCCTCCTGAGCCAGACGCCCGAGCTTGAGGCGCCTGAGAGAAAACGAGAGAAATGATTGCCTTTGAAGTTCTTTAGTTATGAAAATTGGAACGGGAAGAGCAATTTAACTTGCATTACACACCTAGAAAACGCTTATTTGAATAAAATACAACTACAGACATTGTATACACAATTCAGCCACATGAAGCGAGGGAAGATATAATTTATTCCTTCGGGGTTGGCGTTCCATTACATGGCAAACTCACAAACCGGGCCTCATAACAACAAGAATTTTTAAAAACCTTCGCACAGTCACCTCCTCAACTCGAATTATCTGAACAAAACTAGAATGAAATTTTAAGAGTTCAAATTTTTACTACGTAGAACAAGTACAATATGCAACCATTCAATTGAACGCATTTATGCAAAAACAACTAGATTTTATTTAGATCTACTGTATGGACTTGAAGCCGATAAGGTGTTGACAAGTGAACTGGACAGAATAATAATCGTTGTTTTTATGGTCCTTCAAAACCGACCAAATACACAAATAAATTGATTTTTAAGCAAACTTAGAGTTTGATCAAAATACTCAGAATCTAAACTAGTATTGTTGTTGTTTCATGGTTTGATTTCATTTGAAATCCAAACGAGTCGTGATGGGTGTACTAGGATTTTAAAACGCATATCGAAATATACATATCTAACCACTTGATTTTATTTGTAACTTCGATTTGACAAATATTAAGTCTGCAGTAGCAGAAAAGTTTTTAATACATTGACTCGGATTTTCGTATATTCTATCACTGGCTAACTGATTCTTCTGCAAAAGATAATATTTTTGTTTTTGTTGTGAATATTAAGAATTGTGATTAAACGATTTTCCATTTCTCATGGCACCTGCTCTGGATGAAAGTATTACTTTCCCTTGGGGTGTTTTCATTTGTATAGAAAGCAAGAGATACGTGAAGCAACTTGTCTCGCCTAGTGTCTTTACAATGACGAAAAAGCTTAAGAGTCCTCGTATACCTGAATAAAGCTCTTCCAAAAATGATAACTGACTTCTACAGGAGCAGACATTTATCTTTACGGAATTCTGTAAATTACTTCTACGAGACTATTAGTAAGACTGTATCAACATTTTACAGAATAGAGCTTAATATAAACTTGAACGCCAATATATATTGACTAAAATATGATTCACTAGTACGGACAAAGGTACTTCACTTCAGATACTGTTAGTAATATACAAAACGGAACTGCAGGCTTTAAACTACGGCAAATTACAATTGCGTGTGCGAAAGACAATCAGAGAAACCCTTCAGTGGTGCGTTCTACAACTGATGGAAATTCAAGTGAAGTTCACTGAAGTATATTCATCACTTAAACCAAAATGTAGTAAATGGAAGTGTAGTTTTATTAAAAGGACGTGAGTAATTACTGAACTAACGTCACCTGTATGCACCAGTTTACAGTTCAGTCGAATGAGTCCGCGCCATAAAACCGCGTTATCGATATGTGTGATGCCAGCGATTTTGAGTCCCCGATAAACTGATCCACAAAACCATTGATAAAAATTGGTTCATGCTTGAGTTTTCGTGGATAAAGAGACGGCAAAATTGCCGTACTCTTCGGCTTGGTTTGGTTTGGTTTAAGAAGCAGCTTAAAAAAACAGATCTATGCGATAACAACCAAAATGTTGCACAAACTCCGCAGTTGTCAAGCGTTATCAAGTTCAACATATACAACTGAACGAAAATGGCTACCAACACTAAATATTTTATGTGAACTTTTTGAAATGGCACAAATTTTAATTATGTAGCAATACAGCTGAAGAAACATTATCATTGAAGAAAATTTAGTGTAATATTTATAGTATTTTGTGGCGAGAAAAGCAGAGGCTATAGAGAAGAACAGACGTGCGTTGAACCGTCCGCTATATAATGTAACTCAAACTAGCAGATCACTTACTAGGGCGGACTACACGCCGGTCACAATTTCATGATTCTAATTCTTGTTTCTCTTGAAGAGAGAAAAAGTAGGCGTAGCTTTTAATAAGCTGACAAGAAGAACTCTTAGTACAATATTTTCAGTGATAATTTTATATATTTATACGGAACTTCTATCAAAACGCTGAAGCCACGAAAGGAACTGAAGTCGAGTTTGACTGAAACAAAGAGCCAAGACGAGTTGAACGGTTAGGACTCGAGGTTTCAGGTAGCAAAACTGCTTATATTCTTCGCTGTTTTCCCTTTCCATAGGGTTATAAATATATGAAACGTATATTCACTGTTTCTCCATTAGTTACTGTCAAAATCATTTGACACACTATTCACATTTCTTTGCTGGTGCATGAGTTGCTTGCAGGTGTGCGAATTCATGTCTGACTTTTTATGGCTCAGCAAAGACTGAGATCGATCGTTTACTCGCAGCATTCAGAATCTAGTGGTTTCTTTGTTTCTGGGTTCCAAATTAGGAATGGAACAAAGATCAGCTTTATAAAACTTTTAGAGGGTCGACTGCAGAAACTAGGGGGAAGAGAAAAAGCGTCTTACAATTGAACCAGCATGTTTTCGATCCTTGTGTGGGTACGGCTAGGACCAGAATTTAATACAATTCCGTGTTCAAACTCGATATGGATTTTCAAATATATATTATAATATTCCTTGGAATATCAGCTCTAAAAGAACAAAATAAATTACATGGTGCTAATTTTTTTCGATGAGAATAAGACGTACATTTAGTTTTCAAATATGACTACAAAAACTCCAGTATATCCATGAAAAAAGTACTTTAGCCGGATGCCCGCAATTTTCACACAACTTGCTCTCGAACAGACTATCAGTGAATTATGTTGCTAAACATCATAAGACAACTAGCAATTTGTTTAGTCGTGGACTTATCTTGAAAAACTCGCATTTTCTTAATTTGAAAGTGTAACTGACTAGTGGGATTTATGTTTTGAATTCGAAACGGTTCACTGAAGACTCTTTTCTTCTCCTCCTCGCTATTTCTTGTGCATTTCGTCAGCTAAGAGTGGTTTTCAAACAAAAAGATACTCTTCAAAACTGCCGATTTTATAGCTCATTTCAAAACAAAGTGAACTTTGTGGTTTATTATGTTGTGTCAGAATATTCATGGTAAAAAATGCTTTTAAGGAAACGCTTGGAGACTGGCTGGAGCTGAACCCTGCAAGTTTGTACTTTGTATCTCTTTTCTATGTTCGTAGCTACGTCGTTCGTCAGGTTCTCTTGTGTCATGTCAGAGCCTTTAGACTTATACTCACAGTCGGAAACTGCTGTGATTGAAGACGTTTTACATGAATTTGGAGGAGTCAGCTGTTTTTATTGCGACTAAGCTTTTAGCATGCAAATTCAACGAGAGGAGACATAGTTTGTGATGACAAGGGAAACGAAGTGAGTCACAAATACTCACAAAGAATCCTCTAGCAACCAGCTGAACATCAAGGAAGGGTTCATCATGGTTTGGGAGTGTTTATTAGTCAGCAGAATGGCTCCTTTGTTTGAAATGATGAAATGACTGGTCCAAACTTATGAAATCACTATGCATGACATACAGGAATAGGGGCAATTATTCTATTTTCGACCGATTTTATTAAACTCAATATAGAAACCGTAGTGAGGGGAAGTACATGTACGTATATTTGTTTAACGATAGTGCATCATAACTAGATAACATTTCCGTAAATCACAAACTGTTCCTAGAGTAAAGTCAAGGGGACACACGTGCAGATTTGAAAGCACCTGACAACTTCAATTTCACAGAGTGAGCTTCTATTAAATTTCGTTTGCTTTCTAGTACATTAACAAATCAGCTGACATCAAATCGCTGGCTGTGTGAAGCTGGTACCGGTAAAACCACTATTGATCTCTGCCGTTTGTATTTCTGGTCCTTTTTGTTTTGAATTTGTCAACGCGTTTATACTGCCAGTTGCACGTGTAGTTTAGTCTTAGTTTAAAGTAATCTTTTTCACTCCGTGCAAGCACTATCGGCCAAAGCAAATCAATTTCCAAAAACGATTATCTTAGAAGTTGGGTGGCAGGCAGCCCCGCTGTTTTAAGACAAAAGTACAAGTTTCGTCAAAGCCGATGTACATAAATGATTTCATTTTCCGTATTTCGGTCCTTAAAATGGCAGTTTCTAGTAATTTCTTTGGACATGGTCAAAACAGAAATACAGAGTAATGAAATTGGGTATCAGTCGACAGCGAAGCTTGAAAACTCCACAGGTCTTTTCAATACTTGCAATGGGCCTGAAATATACGTCTGCATGGCAGCCGTGCTCTTTATAGCTGCAGTTCAAATTCCATCTGTGCTTTGGTTTGGTTTGGATATAAGTAACAAAAGCATTTATATCGCCGACGAATGCTGATAAAAATATATGTGAAAATCAAGTGGATATCAGTGGATATCATGCAAATAGGTTTACGGCGGAAATCAAGAGAAAGCCTGATTCATCAGTAGTATGTTTGAGTTCAATCTGGCGCCACCGAATTGTATTGCGAACAACTTATATTGAAGGCTTAATTTTGGTTGAGAAATATCCGTGGTGTTTCGCTAAATAAAACTTGTTTTTGTACTGGAATTAAACGCAAACTGACAAGGAAGACTAGGTTTTTTGCAACCAGTAAATGACAGCGGTCAGCGTCTTATAAAATTACTGAGTAGGGGAAGAACAAGTATTTTACTAACTTTGAAAACTGATTTCAAATGACATTACAACAGCCTTCGTATGAACAATCTGATACTGAGTCAGGTATGACAATGACGGTGCCAAGAGTAAAACGTTGTCTAAAACTAAACTGAGCCGTCAGTTAAGTTTCGCTCTTATTAGTATTACTTGTACTCGGCTACATGTATACATGATAAATAGAACACAGAAAAGCTGCGATACGCTATAGAAAATTGAACCAAGCCTTTCTCGGGTCAGTTTGGAAAAAACAACTTACAAGCTAAACGGGAAGTGGAAACGTTTTTTTAGACGCCAAATATTTGACATGCGCCATGGCGGAATCACACTGTCAGCATTCTGGGTACTGAGCTATTTACGTGACGTCTGGTCAACATGCATGTTTATTCGGTATATCGGGCCGGTTAACACACTTTCTGAGCTGTCTTAACGTGTATAATTTTCTATGAGATAAAGCAGATTACAACCCTTAACAGGCAGAAAGTTCAGCACTTTCAATTTCCTTCTGCATACGACATGACACAACTAGTTACACTAGTAATTACAGTTACAAGTATATTAACGTCAGTTTTGTGGAATTGGACAACAATGTTTTTAAAAGAAATATATATTTTAATTTTTCTTATGACAAATCCAGTTTAAATTTCCTTTAACTTGTTCTTTTTCTTACGTATATTACCTGGAAAAAAATTTACTTTGTAAATTTCCTTTTTGGCAGAGCGCTCCCTCTTGTTTTCAAACTTGGTAATGTATATTGAGTCAGTACAAAAAGTCCAGTAGGCAGTAGATCTGTTGAAAACATCAACTGAAATTGCCATGCCATAGCGCCATACAACGGCAATTTTGTCCTTATAGGAATTGCACGTCATTTGAGGTGAGGTGTCATATTTCACCTCTTCAATTTGTTCAAATATTAAAGAAACTCTACAAAAATGACAGTTTAGATATTCAGTCAACTTACGTTTCTAATTCCAGTAGAGTAAACAATGGAGAGTTCCCTTTTAGCTTTAAGCAGAAATCTGAAATACAAAATATGAGAGCAAACACGTCAATTTCTGCATTTCTATTTGTTTTCGCAGTAGTTCTAAACTAAAACGTTCACTTACGTATATAGGCGGCCACGTTTTGGGTTTGGGTCACTTTCCGTTTTTCCATTCTGGCCGACCGAAAAGAACTCGTTCTGGCGCCAGTTTAAATGGCGCGCGCGTACGTTTTTCCCGCCACAACTCTCCAAATTCGGCGCGCTTTGGCTGACCGGAGCGGGAGAACTGAATGGCCTTGATCCATGAGCAGGGCCATTCTGGACAGAACCAGTTCTGAGAAGGATTCGTACATTCCATTTAAGACACTGACTGGTTAGATCAGTCAGACCGGACTAATGGAAAACGACCTTAAAGGCAAATATTTCTAACGTAAACTAGTTTGCTGCACTTCTTTAACTTTGGTTTGCATTTCTTAACCGTTTTACCCCCACCAAGTTTATCAACATCTATTTTCTCCTTACAGTATCGGTATAAAATACGTTGATTGGTTGTGAGAATAAAAAAGTTGATCATCCACTCCAAACTCGCTAAGGCGAAATGCTAAATTCCCCTAACATATTATTAGGAAGTGTATGGATATAAGTATTAAGAATTTGGTAAATCATCATTTTGCACTATTGAGAGTGGATGGGTTAAGACAAAAGCTGCCGCGCCTTGCAATCTTCAGTTAGCGTCAGTCTTAACGGCTACGCGTTTTAGCTTTTGAATGTTTTATCCTGTTCTATGAGGTACTAAGCACTCTTGGAAATAGACACCAGTGACAGCCCAACACAAATGCATGTAAGAGCACAAATATGTCTATGTATATGAATGTATGTGGGTGCGTATATAGATATGTTTGTGTATGTGCATACTTATGTGTATTTGCAGGCATGATGAATCAATGTGTTCGTGTAAATGTATATGTATATATATGTGTGTATGTCTTCGTGTATGCATAGTTAACAATATCAGAGCAGTTTCAAACACAAAAACAGATGAGTGAAATTTTTTCTTAGTATTGAGGATATGCCAATAATAATAATAACAATAATAATAATAATAATAATAATAATAATAATAATAATGATAACAATAACAATAACAATAACAATAACAATAACAACAACAATAACAATAACATTAATAATACTTCTAAACTTAAGGCCTGGACTTACCTAAACATAATAAAGACAGGATATATCACTGTTATCGAGTAGATAATTATAGATTTGTAAAATGCTTGTAATTCACTTTTACTGCCAACATATCAAGATGTTATTATTATTGTAATATTGTTATTATTATAGCTGTTGTTGTTTTTATTACTATTTCTATTTTTATCATTATCAGTTTTTTCAGCAAAGACAGTCAACGAACACACGAATATCAAGGACGGCCAAAGCTAAAGGCCCATGCAAACAGACGCAACATTGTTGGCCAACAACATGCAACATTGTTGGGCCTAACATGTTGCGTCCGTTTTCATGGAATCACAACAATGTTGGCACTTGTTGCGCATAGTTTGAAACCGGTCAAACTTTTGGCGCAACAAGTCCTAACATTTCTACTGTTCTGTGACCGGCGAAGCGTATCGCAACCATGTTGCGCCCGTTTGCATGGAACCACAACAATGATGGCCTCCTGAAAGCGTCTGTGCATGCGCATTGCAGTCTTTTTTCAGGACTACTGTACCAGAATGCATTGCTTTTTTAGATAACCGCCAACAATGTTTGCAGTTGTTGCGTCCGTTTGCATGCACCACGCAACAAGTGCCAACAACTCCCAACATTATTGGGATAACATGTTGTGACTTGTTGCGTCCGTTTGCATAGGTCTTAAGAACCATTCGTGATTGCTAACATTAGTCAGTTTAGCCTATGGCAAACTTACGAATGGGAAATGTTTCACAAACAGATTGATTTAAAAATGATTGAGCAATACTTTTGCGTCCTATATAAAGTTGAAAAGTAAAGTTTGTGAATGAAACGCAAAACGAACCAGGTAAATACAACCTCTCTATACTTCCTCATACAAGAAAAGTGTGTCCCACGGGCTTTTATATTTTGTTAGAGGATCAAACTGTTTGATTGATTCAGACGAAGTTTAACGTTCCAGTTACTTTAAAAGTCTGAACCACGGTAAACTGGACTAACAAATTGATGGCGCAAACTTAAGCCAGCACCAATTCGTAGCTTGTGTTCAATTCAACTTGTGTTGGTTTGCCAACTATACTTGCAAGGCCTTGCATTAACTTGCAATGACTTGCACCGCCTTCAGAGTGATCTCGAGTTTAGACGCAAATCAACGTAAGTTTGGTTTAATAGGGCCTTGCATTATCTTGGAATGGTTTGTGTACCCTCGGAATGATCTTGAAATTAGATGCAAATCAACACAATTTTGATTTAACAAGGCCTTGCATTGTCTTGCAATCGCTCATACCACCTTCGGAAAGATCTCGAGTTTAGATGCAAATCAACTTTAGTTCGATATAGCAAGGCCTTGCATTAAATTGCAAAGAATTGTACCGCCTTCGAAAGACCTCAAATTATTTACAAGCGAACGAGTGAGTCTGTTTGGCCACCTAACGCAAGTTGAAAGTTCAAAGGTTGAATTGCCGAGTACTTTTAGCCAGTTCTTAAGACAAGATGGCGCGGATGTATTGCTGTTGAGCATTCCTACATGCTCTACCCCGTGGCTCCACCAATTGCATACATTGCAGAATAATCTTGAAGACACGAAGTAAATATTTAATGACGCAGAGGCTCAACACCAATGACACTGGCAGACAAGGTGATAAAGACACCATTAGTGATAACAAAACGACGATTAGCAGAAGTATATAGCATGGTTTTCAAAAAATT
>JAOBRH010531357.1:0-16382 GCA_027575125.1 Umimayanthus parasiticus | reverse complement strand
TCCGGGTCCGTACCGTAAGTTATTGGACCTGGAATTGACCAATCAGAGCTAGCGAAATTAGCCAGCCATATAATAAATACCTCTTATTAATCGAGTGCGAGGCCATGAGGAAAAAAATATAATTATATTTTAATTTGGAAATCTCGGCTTCAATCTCATTACTTGTAGTAGGAAAAACAGAAAAGCTATTTAGGAATGGACTGGGTAAGTGTTCAAGAATATATTATCAATTAAAATAGCAGTTATCCTTGTGGCCCGCAGAATGTGAAGCTGGGTTTTAGCCCATATTATTTAGGAACTCATCAGTTTGCTGATGATATTCTGTTTTCAATCGGTCTACATTGAAATCACCTAAAACCACAGAATGCTTATTACCTCTATTAATTTAATTCTAATGAGTTCAAATACTAAATAAAATTTTCCGGAGTGCCATTTGGATGCCTGTAAATGGTGCCACAGAGTTTATTTGACCTCTGTTCGGGGGTCGTGGGTTCGAACCCCACTGGGTCAGAGATTTTTTCTCTTTCTCCGTGTGGGCCCATTTCCTTTCTAAGGCTAACGCTCAGAAGGTATTAATTGGGATATTTATTAGGGCACTTTAACTTACCACACTTAAACCAAATTTTATTTGAGATATAATTATTTTGAACTTTAATCCAGAGTGCTTGATAATCGGCAGCTGATGTTTAAAGTTCAGATAGTATAGTGAGTGGTGAGTATATTCTGACATAGAATCCAACACCTTCAGCAGCAGAGAGATCGAGTATTTGGTGAAAGAAAGAAGTACCAAGGCAAATCTATAGTTAATGGTTGTTGATCAACCCTTATTTTGGTTATCAGTTAAACCAATCACTGAAAAGGGAAACAATAATTCGACAAGCTGTCAAAGTTTGCTGATAGACTTTTAATATTAGAAATTAGTATACAGAATGTATGTTTACTAGGGAAACATTCAGAAATATGCGGATTGTTATGGAAGCCATGACGGGTATAAGTAGCTGAAGTTACAATCATTAGGCATGTTTAAATCATCATCTAAGTTAGTTAAATGGCATGCATTATCAGCATACTGATTTACAGATAGTGATGGTAAAGCAGAATTGTAATTTAGTTTCCTTCTATCATCAGATTCTTTAGAGATGTCATCTGGATATTTCGGACACTTTGGATTGTCATTCATACTCACAGTGGCAATAGTTTCTTGATTTTCAAATACCAAATCTTGATTCTCTGGAGATTTCTTCTTTGTCCATATCCTGCACTTCAATTTCTCTTGACAGAAACCTTGTGAGACACTTTTCTCCCTAAAGAGAGGGTCCAAATCTTCCAAGCAGCTAGTTTGACTATTGCTATTTCCATTGATTCTCTCAAGTAAATTTGGCCATTTAGAGTCCAGATATATTTAGAATCCAGTTCTTTCTTTACTCCTATAACTTCGTTGAATAGTTTCCAGTTTTCAGCCGTAAGGCTATTACTGATGTAGATGCGTACTGATTTATTGAAATATCCCAGATCTATTGTTGTGTTCTTGAACTTCGTTGTTCTTGAGCCTTGTTTGCCAAAGATTCGACAGAGATACTCGGTAAGTTACCGATATATCACTGTCTTTTATTTCCAACGTTCTTAGCAATACCATTCGTCGATTCTTCAGTAGCGTGAAGTGTTGGGGAATAGGTCATTGTATGACTTTTTATCGACTTGAGCGAGTGTTCCACACTTTCAAAAGCTTTCCAACGTTTTTCACCATATCATCATATTAATTGCTAACAAACTGCATGGACATTTGTTTGCTTTTTTCACTGATTTCCTAACTGATCAATAGTTTGCTTGAATGAAGCTAGTTTTTAATTTTCATCAAATATAGACACAAGTCGCCCACGTTTAACTGAGATCATAATAACGACAAAAACAAGTACAACAATTTGCATGAAAGAAGTTCAATAATACGATATATTAAAACTAGCACGACGAGAGCTAGAAAACACTGCCATCTTCGCTGCCGACTCAGGCCATCCACTGACAAGTTTTTCATAAGTTTATCAGTATATATATAGCAGGAGTACCGGAATGATTGCAGATCTGTTGAAATCGTTGAAACTCCTAACGCTCACATTGGAGAATTTTTCTAAACTCTTTTCTCCATGCCTGGCTCAATGCAGCATAAAGTATTGGATTAATGACACTGCTTGTGAAAACAGGGAATAGGAAATAAAAATTGTAATACTTCATTGCGGTTTTTTTAAGATCAATAACTGTTGTAATACTGCTAATAAATACTGGAGTATAGCAAAGAAAATATCCAACCACAACAGCAGTCAACATTCTTGTCATCTTCACCTCCCCCACTCCAAAGATGGAGTGTCCCCCTTGTGACGATGCAGCGACGGCCGTGTTGTGTCTATGGATGGTTCTGTAGATCTTGACATAACAAATAGTGATGATAAAGCCAACGATGGCTAAAAATGTATTCCCTACAATTGCTGACATTGTATATACTCTTTTATCAGGAGAATACAAAAAGCAAAATGCTGGCTGAATAGCAAATATTTTATATTTTACTCCTGAAATAAATCTTGTAAGTACTATCTGAGTTAGCGATAAAATCCATGTAACAACGGTCATTATTATAGCACGTTTCTTGGAGTAGACAGTAGGATACAAGGTTGGTTTGATTACACGCAAATATCTGTTGATTGCTAACTGTATCACCGTCAACAACGAAACTGCTGCCAAAATAGGACCAAAGAAATGTTGTATTTCACAGCCCAAGTCTCCTGTATTCCACTTGTTAGCAACTGTTGCACTGAAACTAAGTGGCATGATCAAAACTGCCGCGGATAAATCAGTGATGGCCAATGAGAATATGAAGTAGTTTGTAACTGTGCGAAGTGAAAGGTTTCTGTAAAACGCCAGACAAACAAGCGAGTTACCAACCAAGGCGGCAAAATCCAAAAGGATAAAGATGCACGACTCAACAACCATCAAGGCCGTCCCTCTAACAGTTTCAGCAACCGAATCATTGATGGAAGTATTATGAAGCTGGTGGCTGCTCATGGCGCAGGAAGATATTGTTGGAGCACTCCCTTGGTTGAACGAGGGAGTAGTTATTAAGGAAACAGTAAATTGGTTCCGATACAAATTTGAAACCTCTTTTTCTATCAATGCAACAGTATCGCTGTGATCTTAAGGAAACAGAATGCCTTTATCTTCGTGATTGGCAAGATGAAATTAAATGCAAGGTTTTATGTTTATATAGCATTTTAGTAACACAACTTGTGCACCTGCTTCTAACATG
This sequence comes from Umimayanthus parasiticus, assembly GCA_027575125.1. Taxonomy (NCBI): domain Eukaryota; kingdom Metazoa; phylum Cnidaria; class Anthozoa; order Zoantharia; family Parazoanthidae; genus Umimayanthus; species Umimayanthus parasiticus. Next base: position 13,087 of record JAOBRH010531357.1, on the reverse strand, counting down.
TAGAACATGATCAAATTACCTCCCAGGAAGACATATTATATAGTGTGCAAATAAAACCATAAGTCACCCGTCTAAGGTTAATACAAACTATATATAGTGTTAATTAGCGTCTCAAAATTTAATTTAATTTTGTATCACTGATTTTATTCATTTCCAAAAAAACTAGAATTCAGCTACGTTGAGTTAAAGGCAATTTCTAAAGATTTGAAAAATTAGCCTCATGAGCTCCAACAGCATTTTTCATTCGCTGATATATGCAGGAATTGCTGTAAGACTAGAAAATTGAAACAGCTCCATTTTGTTTTGAGCCAAATGCAGCAAGTGCTTTTATAAGCGATACTTTTAACAAAAACTAATGAAAGAAGAATATTGCAGTAGCACAGGTATTTTTAAATCTGGACAACAATTACAAGTTTTTCCGACCTAGGTTACATTGATGTATTTCCCTTTGTATTATTCGTTTCCTTTGAAACGTGTTCTTTCCAAAAACCTGGTATAAGCAAAGTCTTCCAAAGCCCCACTGACAACCATTCTACTGTATGTAACGTGGAAACCCTGTCAAACTATTGTCCTTACTGTTGACATTATTATCATTATCACATTTCGGAAATTTATTCTCCCATGAAACTGTCAACAGAACTTTCAATGAAGTTTACATACAATGCTGTTGCTATAATACATTTTATGGCGATATGGCAAGTTTCGATTGAGGTGCCTTTTATGTTATACTATAGATTGCGCAGGAAATTGTTTTGAGATAATTGACTTGGAGGAAATGTCATTTGGATGTAGAGTTATTTCTCGTGAAATCTCTCATTCATGATATTTCGATAACACTTTGAGATTTTTGGAACTATGAAACAAAATATTATGAATCTCAATGTTCAAATCTTAATATCTTTTGAAAGAGTACCTACGTTAGTTAAGTGCTATCGATAATGGCCAAATGATGCTCATATCTTTATGAAACCGTCTCCGTTTTAGAATATTTAAATATCCAAATAAGGAATAATGTCAGACTATCGGTTAAAGTTTTGAATAAACGTATTGAGTAATTTGTTCTTCAATGCATCATGACGGTAGTAGTCATCACCGATGAAGTCTAAGCAATAATTATACATATTATACTATGCTTTCGAAATTGTAAAAATATGTAAAAATTGCTCTAAAAGCAGCCTTTGTGGTTATATTTAGGTTGTTTTTAGTTTTAGCACCTAAAAATATTTTACTACAATTGTACCATGAATAAGGAAAGCAACAAAAAACTAGAACTACTTCAAAAATTGAAAATGGCTGACTGTTTGTTTCAATAGCAACAATTGACTATTTGGCAACTGTTGTCATGGAACCTTCCCTTTATGTTTGGTGAAATGGCTTCTGCATTTAAAGCATAAACTCACACAGCGGAAGTAGAACCTTACCTCGTTGGTGTCTGCGTCAGTAAATATTGGTCCTTCAAGAATGGTATTATTTTTTTTTTAAATGCAGCATTGAAAAATCAATAAACAAAGCATCAAAAACGGGCGGTTTTGTCAACCAATATTTTGCTGAAATTTCCATATCTAGTACACCAGCAAAAATTATTGATATCAATCGAATTTTATGGTTTGATTTGTAGCAAAATTATAAATGATTGCTTACCACTTCCTGGAACAGCACCAAAAACAAGCAATTTTTTTGATAGAAAAATATTTTCTAAATAAAAACTTCAAAATTCAAGTGCAGCACTTAACGCTGGTTGGCAATGATTCCCGTTCCTCCCTCCGCAGGCCGTGTTACAGCCTTTTAATTAGAGCAAGTTTGGCGAATCCACTCCTCTTTCTTGCCCAATAGGAATTCTGGGTAATCCAAGCATAACGGCAACATGGAGGTGTGCCATTTCCATTTTATAGTTTTTTATAAGTGTCGTGTCACAACAACCTCCATGCAAAATAAAGTACCCTCTGGTATTTTAGCAGTCAAAATTTACCAAATCGCCATAGTAGGTGCTAGAATCCATCTACAGAATGACCAGAGAGATATCGGTCGTGGTCTGTCATCGTTCGCTACACAAAATTTCGGCTCCTCAATCATCGTGATTTCATCTCTCACTTCTGGTTTCTTTCAGAAGGTTGCCTCCACCCACCGTTCTAGCTAAATGATGCCAGCCTTGGGGCTTCTAAATTGGAAAATGGCTCGAAAAACACAACTCCTAAGAAGTTTAAGCGTTCGTGACCGCCAACTAGACAAAACACCTTGACAATTGCTGTTAATACCAAAATGTTACCGCCGTGAGGCAATCGAAACTGCGGTTTATCTCACAAATTACGGGTTTTTTGAGCGGGAAAAATCTACTGCCTCCTTACAGCCCTAATCACTGCAAGGAAACCACTAAATCCACGGACACCAAAAAGTTAAGCTTGATGCAGTAATAGATTGTGTAGAAACAGATATAAATGAATACAAACACACATAATACACATTAGATAATTCATTTCATTTTATTTATGGTATGGTATGTATGATATTGTGATGTATCGTATTTCATTTCATTTTGGTTTTTTGGGGGGTTTTTTGTTTTGTTTTGTTTTATTTTATTTTATTTTATTTTATTTTATTCTATTTTATTTTATTTTATTACATCTGATTTGATTTGATTTGATTTTATTACATTTGATTTTGTTTTATTTCTTCTAAGCCTAGTTTAGATATGTCACGTTAGGAGCAATGTTTCTTAGTTTCGTTTACATGGCAACTTAACCATGTACACATTTTTTTCTATCATAAAACAGAACACTTCCGATACATCATGATGTGAACAACGTTATCAATTTCTTATTTAGATATGTTTAATAGAAGGGAATTGGTTTGAAATATGCTAATTTTATGTTATCAATTCAACAAGGCATCTACTAAATTTGTCTATCACCGTGTTTCAGTTTGTTACACTGCAGCTGTCACAAGCGCAGAGAAACTGCTAAATTCATCTTTATTTTGCTTGCGAGGACGCTTTGTCTATATTCTGCGTGAATAAGCAAGTTGTTTTATAGGAACCCCATTGAAAGTATCCAGCATCTAAAATTGAAACATTAACTCAAGTGAATAAAGTTAGAAAAATTTAACGAATAACTTTGGTAGAATATTTCACCAAGTTTACCAACATTGCGAATTTGTTAGATTGTTAAGCATCACTTTCTGAGTTCTCATTTCTTTTTAAGCATCTTATCCAATTATTGCACTGCCACGTCAGCTTTAGAATTCCAGGTTTTCAGTACTTGGTTCTCAAGTGTCCATGGAAGTCGATATTTAATTCCCGGAGAAGATTTGCAAACAACACTATAATAATCTTGATTCTATTTATAGCAGTAATTAAGTGAAAGGTTAATAACGAATTGAGCGCGATTGATGTTTCGAGTTTTCTTTGTCCGACTATTTCTTTATCAAATTAATAGATTTTCTACACGTCATTAGTTTTCAACTGGCATATTCGCATGTTTATATAATTTTCATGAGGTGTTGTACTGCTTTGTTCGATACTCACAAGTTCTGTATTGTTCGCAAATTAGTTAACTATTCATGTAAGAAATTGTGTGGAATCCTAGAAATTGGGTTCACCATTCTAGAGTCCTTGTTTGTGATGCCAGCTATTCTCCATCTTGTTAATATTGAAAACATTGATTGCTGATTTACAAATTGGTAATTGAACAGTCTTTTATTAGTTGGTTATACTTAATATATGTTGTATTTTGTCTTTTCTATGTAATAGTTTGTAATGTGATCACATGATTGAGCAATTTGTGCAACGTGCAGTGATAGCAGACACAATGCAATTGTTTATGTGCTTATTCTCATCCGTCACCATAAACTTAGGAATTAAATATTTGTAAAAGTTTAGTATGTCACAAAATTAAAGACAATAAGCAATACCAATTAAGAAATTTGAAATAATATGCTTTTCATTTTACTAAATCCATACCTGCCAGCCGTTTCGATTTTATCGGGACAGTCCTGATCATTGACTTTCAAAACCTCCAAAAATCAAGACGTCCCGATTTTTTAAAATTTCAGGGGATAAAATTTTATGTTTTTAGAATAATATTTAAGACATAAATCGGTATTTTCCCAGGTCTGTTTTCTGCAAATTGAAAATAAATTTCCTTTGTCAATTCGAACCATACACAGTGCAGTGCACTCTCGATCTGCTTCAGTATCTTCCTCTTCCCTAGGTTTTCAGCGGGGAGGCTGTTAGGGCAATGCTGAAAGTGTTCTGATTTCTGATTTGCAAATGTTAGCAGGTATGTAAATCAAATTTATTCTTGTTTGAAGTCTCTAAGGAAAATTATCTCAGTTTTCATGTAGAAATTATGAGGCAAAAACTTACCGAGCAACGACAATTTGTCCCTTTGAGACTTTGACTAAGCACAAAATTTGCATTTGTAAAATTATGTTTTGATGAATTAAGATATAAATCAACAAAAAAACGTACTCTCCTGGTTCAAAACAGGGGATCAATTGTACGGTTGCCCAGAATATATCATTCCCCTAAATTTGCTCACCTTTCGGTTCTATTCTTTTTGTCATCATTTGCAGTATGTACCGTATCATCTTTACGTGACAGTTCTTCTTTTCCACGTTCCTTGTTCTTTCTGTTGCGTTCTTGTTGCTACTAAGAACAACCAGAACGCCACAGAAAGAACAAGGAATGTGAGAAAGAAGCACTACGATGATTTAAGCAGCCACTATAGCTCAACTGAGGACTCAGTAGATTCAATATCCGATAAGAAAGAAGAACGATGAGAAGCTTGGGAGGCCACACTTACAACGTGTCCAGACGTATGAGGCATGGTTTTCGAGTGCCTTGAAGACAGCGTTGTTGATGCCAAGACACTGTTTGTGGTACCACGACACTCTTCACATTCGATTGTTCGATTGCTCGTATTAATTTAGAATTAGAATTAGACTCTATCAAGTTTTGTACATATCTTAGTAAATTGTACAATTACTTAGTCACTATGTACCCAACACACTATATTGTTTAAAATTTCTCATAAGTTAACGTTTTATTATTTTTCTATTCGAAATCAATTTGTTTCTTATCTAGTTCCGCACGTCAGCATGTGCAAAATCTGGGTTTAAAATGTGTCAACAGGAAAAATATATTGCAGTTTTTCTCATTACTCAGTGCATATAAAATAAACTAAATAGATTTTCTATCTATAAACAAAGTTTTGATTGAGCGAAATTTCCTGTGTTTTTAAAACACTGTTGTAAAGCAAATAATAGGAAAACTGTAATAAAAACAGGAATTTAATACTGTCAGCATTTTCTGTTATTTGTTATCTGCTAACTTTTCAAAGTACGCTCCTTCTTTTACTGAATGAATGCAGAAGAAACAGAAACATTATTTTACCAACAGCTTTCTTTTTAATCAAAGTTGCACCGCGGTCTAAAACAAAATGTTTGAAGATGGTGCAAAAGTTGATTTTACATTTGTCAACAAGAACAGTGCATTGCACTTTGTGTCATCACTTAGTACAAATGAAAATAAGATAAATGCATTCACTATCTCCAAACAAAGACGTTTTCAAATTTTGATTAGAAGCAACTTCTTGTGTTCTGAATAGCAACGACTCCCTGTATTCTCAAGGACATAGCTTTTAACTCCCCCGTTCAACCAAGGACGTGCTCCAAAGATATCCCCTGTGCGACATGAGCAGCAACCAACTTCACAACACTACAACTAATGGTTCAGTACCTTATACTGTACGAGGAACCACCTTGCGGGTTGTGGAGTCGTGCATCTTTATCCTTTTGGATTTGGCAGCTCTTGTTGGTAACTCGCTTGTTTGTCTAGCGTTTTACAGAAACCCTTCACTTCGCACAGTTACAAACTACTTCATACTCTCACTGGCCCTCACCGATTTATCCGCGGCTGTTTTGGCCATCCCACTTGGTGTCAGTTCAACTGTTGCAAACCGATGGATTACAGGAAACTTTGGTTGCAAAATCGAATACTTCTGTGGCTACAATTTAACAATACTTTCTCTATTGACTGTAATGACGATGGCAATCAACAGATACTTGTGTGTAACTAACCCAGTCTTATTCCGCAACACTTTTTCAGAGAAACGTTCCACAATAATTGTGGCAGGAACGTGGACAGTATCAGCAGTCATAGTTGTAGTTTTGTATTTTATTTCAGGAATACAGTTTCACATAGTTACCTTTCAACCTTCATTCTGCTTCAGGGACTATCTTGATACAAGCGGATCTATCGTCTTTACAGTGATACTACAAATCGTCATTGCTGTCCCCAGTGTAGTAATCATAGTTTGCTACGTGAAGATCTACCTTGCCATTCACCAACACAATATCACGGTCGCTCCTGCGTCACAAGGTGGAAATCCTGCCTTTGGAATACAGGAGGCAAAGTTGACAAGAATGTTAACTGTTGTCGTGGTTGGATTTTATCTGTGTTGGTTTCCTGTATTTATTGCCAACATTTTAATAGTTCTTGGTGTAGTAACAAAAACCGCTGCTAAGTATAGCAACTTCTTTTTCTCATTCCCAATTTTAACTGGCAGTGTCATCAACCCAGTAATTTACGCAGCTATGAACAAGTCATTTAGAAGACAGTTTCTGAAAATACTTCACTGTGAACAGTACTGAGTATAAAAAAACTTAAGTGGACTGAATTTGAACTCAGTTATCCCAATGCCTGTGTTCTCGAAATCTCTTGCAGAGTCATGGGAAGTTTGCTGCTAACTAACACGCACACATTTCCCTCAAGCAACGAGTTCATATTTTACTTACTTACAAAGTTAGTGGTTATTTATGAGAAAAATTAATCTTTGATACACGTGTACTTTTAAATGGCTTAGATAGTTGCTATATGTTCCAGGTTGGCAATCTTCAAATGAAATACGCGCGCTTAGTAAATATTACAAGTCAAATGAGAGAGAAAATAATTGAAAACACAAAATTAAACTACCGGTATATCAAGATCATTATCTACATCTGCTATGAAATTTGCAAGGCAGGTTGTAGCAAGGTTTCATCTCGAAGAAAATTAATACGTTGGTTCTTCACAGCAGGGGGTGGGCACTGGTCCAAAGTTATATTAATTACATGTGTTACGCCGCAAAATGTAGTAGTAAGACAAAATGCAACAAAAAATTGCCACAAAATGTAATAAACATTAACATAAACTTTAGTAAAAAATGAAACAATGTGTAATAAATTTTTAACTCAAAGTGTAACCATTTTATCAACAAACTTTTCTTAAAACATAAAACAAAGCCAGTTAATAAAGATCAACACTTAAAACCAATAATTGCAAGTCTTTGATCTTGTCACTGGTAACAAGGTTCCGCTTTCAAGCTGTCCAAATCGCAATTGCCAGATAAATTACATTGCTTTATCATGTCTCCGTGTTAGAAAATTTCCTATAAATGTTAGTTCAAAGTCACCTTTATTGTTTTAACACAAATTTTAATAATATCAATATTCCGCTATAGTAATCAGAAAGCCAGAAAATAAGTTGAAATGTCGATCGCCCTTACAACCTGGTGAGCACTTGCAAAAACGTTAGTTTACCAAAATCAAAAAATTTAAAAGACAAAACAGCGTTGTAATGGCTGTCGGTTGGTGCTGTTTACGTCGGAAGTTTTAGGATTTTCACCGCTATTTGCTAAGTAACAGTTTCAATCGTGATTATGGGAAACATTCCCTTGCAGTTTGTCAAAGTTTCAAAGATGGGATTGCCATGGTTTGGTGCCTGTCGAGCGCGAAGTTCTCATTCAATGAAACAAGAGGTCCTGGTCACGTTGCCTTCCACACACAGCACACTTTCCTATGCAGAATAAGCAGCTAAAGCATCTATAAAATATTACTGTTATAGTATTTCTTTTTCTATTTGTACCATTTACTGGAGGTACTTAAGAGTCAATGTCAGTAAAAATCAAAATTCGAGCTTGCGTTGTCAAGTCATCGATTTTTTCATATTTTGCCTAAATAAACCCTATGGTAAGTTATTTTTGAAAAATACATTGAAAGGTTCAGCAGCGCTTTATTTTCTTCAAAATCGAGGGAAGTTTGAAATACACCATTTCGCCTCTCGACCGCGGTCGCGGCAACCATTTTCTGACTGAAAATGGTGCATTTTCTCTTCACTCGTATACATAAAAACGAGATCGTATCTATACGTATGCTTTGGACATACTATAAAACAATTATTCAATACTCTAAAAATTGATATCGTTTTGAAAAATATGTAACTGAGATTATATTTTGGCTCGCTGAATGTACCCCAGTCTGAGTGATTTGAAATAGCACCGAATTGAAGGTCTTTTTTACACACACATAACTCCACTGGTATAAGATTTATTTGAACCAAAACAGTCTAAGACAGAATTACAACCTTCATATTCCATTGTGTGAAAATCGTTTTTGCGGAACGTGAATAGTACTAGAGTATCGGGTATCAGATAGTCGTAATTTAGGTGTGTATCCTAAACATTTACGTATTTCCTGGCATTTTAATACAGGGTAGCTTTTAGCTCTATTTTCAGTACCAAATCTTATATAAACAAAGGTTGTCTTGTAACTTGTAACTCAGTTCCAACAGCCCGGCTCAGAGCTGTTAATAAAACAAGTCCTTATCGCGATTGCGAGTGCTTGTGTCGCTCTACCTTAGTCTCTAGTCAACATATCACATTATTAGCAATACTCTTGGCAATTTCAAATCTCTATGTTTGGTAATTTCTAATGCATTAAAATACATTGTACAAAAGGCAATTTTACAGACAATACTTATGCACAGGACGGTTTTTAGTCAGAAACCCCGTATCTTTGCCTAGGTGCCGTCCTCATAAGTAAATTATTTATGGCTTCTACAATTATCGTTGAATACTAAACAACTTTTTTTCAAGTTTATAGAGCACATCAAGACCAGCTGCGAGAGAAGTTTATATTATGTGCCAACAAGAAAAGATACGACACTTCGTCTCAACACTCAGCAGTACACATAAAGATCCTACCACGGTTTCAACACACTAAAGACCCCCAAGACCACAATTGTAAACGAAGGAGTGTTTCCACGATTCTTTGCGTGCAATATGGACAACACCCAACTTTACAACACTTCAACTAATGATTCAGTTACTGACGCAACTAAAGGGACGGCCATTATGGTTCTTGAGTCGTGTATACTTGTCTTCTTAGACGTTGCCGCCATTTTCGGTAATTCGCTTGTTTGTGCAGCGTTTTACAGAAACCCTTCACTTCGCAAAGTTACAAACTACTTCGTGTTCTCACTGGCCCTCACCGATTTGTCCATGGCTGTTTTGGTGATGCCGCGCTTAGTGCCATTGCAACGATGGCGAATAGATGGGTTGCCGGAGACTTTGGTTGCAAAATACACTTTATTTGTGGTAATAGTTTAGGGGCGATTTCTTTTCTCTGTGTAATGTTGTTGGCAATTAATAGATATATGCATGTGTCTAAACCAGCCTTATGCCGTGCCACTTTTACAGAAAAACGGTCTATAACGATGGTTGTAGGTGCATGGATTGTGTCAATTCCCTCTACTATAGTTCTCTTCTATGTATCAGGAATACAGTTTCAGACATTGGACTATCAACCTTCATTTTGTTTATGGGAATATTCGGATACAAGCGGAACTCTAATCGTGACAGTTGGACAAATGATATTAATAGTTGTTCCAAATGCTGTCATCATAGTTTGCTATGTCAAGATCTACCGAACAATCCGTCAGCACAACGCCAACGTCGCCCCATCAACACAAGGGGGTGGCCCTTCTGCTCTTGGAGTGGAGGAGGCGAAGATGACAAGAATATTGACTGCTGTCGTGATTGGGTATAATATTTGCTGGATGCCCGTATGTATTAGCAACATTTCAACAGCTATTGGTGTAGTTGTAGAAACTACTTTCGACACTCTAAAGTATGTAAATTTCTACTTCACATTTCCTGTTTTCACTAGCAGTATCATCAACCCAGTAATATACGCATCAATGAGTCAGGCATTTAGAAAAGAATTTCTGAAAGTTTTCCAATGTTGATATTAGTTTTTCCCAAAACTAAGATGGATCTGTGACCATTAGTTATACTCATGCTTGTAATTTGGTGAAGGATATGTTATTGTGAATGCAGAAATAGGCCTTACAGTTGTGTTACAGATATATAATTGTTTAAACTCTCAGTTGATCAGCTAATATCAGACTGTTGTTCACTGAATGTACTGATATTCAATAAAAATAGAGATCAGAAAAGTTGAGGGAACTGAGCTTTGATTTAGCTACGGAACTTTGATCGCCTTGATATTTGGGTTCTCTAGTTTGCTTACATCAAGTTTTATGAAAGCTTAAATGCAAACTACGGAGTCGAGTTCCATTTTCCATAAAACAACAAGTTCATGTCCGTTGGCAGCATTAAGGCCCATGCAAACGGAGGCAACAAGTCACAACATTGTTGGGCCCAACAATGTTGGGAGTTGTTGGCACTTGTTGGCACTTTTTGCGTGGTGCATACAAACGAACACAACACCTGCCAACATTGCTGGCGTAAGGTCGTTATTCGGCCTTAATAACAGCCCTTCCTGTCTCGAGCTTTTTCTCTGTCTGATTATAGGCCCTCTCACGTTTTTTCCTCAAATGATAGTCTATATTTGACACGTCCCAGAGGTAAGAGTTTTCCTCGAGAAGGGCAATCAGCTATTCCACCTCGTGGTCTGACCATCTTTTGGTGCATTTACTCGCGTTCTTCGATATTTTGCCTAAAAGTTTGATGTTTCCTCAAATTATTCGCTCACCTTAGCTTGATACGTCATGTTTACAACAAGCCAGAAAGAAGAAAACGCGCTACAATTGTTTGTTTTTTGAAAAAAGTATTACAAGGCGCGTGTGCAGACGTTGTCATGAGGCCAACATTGTTGGGGCTCCATGCAAACGGGCGCAACATTGTCACAGCACAATAGAAAAGTTGGGACTTGTTGGGCCAAAGGTTTTTACCGGTTTCAAACTGTACGCAACAAGTGCCAACAAGTGCCAACATTGTTGTGGTTACATGCAAATGGACGCAACAAGTCACAACATTGTTGGGCCCAACAATGTTGGATGTTGTTGGCCAACAATGTTGGGTCCGTTTGCATGGGCCTTTACGTGCACTCCTTTTCTATAAGAACGTCCAACTGTTGGGCTGTGGTTGAATGCTCTCAAATGTTTTGAAAATTTCAATCTCATACTTGTACTTAAAATGTTCTTGAGCATAATTGTTAGTTTGGGGTGGGCGGTTATTTTCCATTCACACAAACCAACCGGAAACATTATACAATACAAGACAATACACCAGGGGCCCATCAACAGGAGCCTCGATCTCCTATACTATGCCTTGGAGTCAACCTTTTCCCGAGTAGACTTATTTATAGAACGGCTCTCAGGGAAGGTTTAGCACGCACACAGTTCAAAGACCCAATCAAAACAGAGCTAGATAGAGTGTATTGTTTTACGTCACATTCCCCCATGATCTAGTACATTTTCTACGCTGGCCATCGTTCTAAAAATAAAGCTACTCGGGAAACGGTTGACTCAAGAAATTAGTGGAGATAGAGACTCCTGTTGATGGGCTCCTGAATACAATACTTTATTTATTTATTTATTTATTTAGTTAGTTAGTTAGTTAGTTAGTTAGTTAGTTAGTTGGTTAGTTAGTTAGTTAGTTAGTTAGTTAGTTAGTTAGTTAGTTAGTTAGTTAGCTAGATAGCTACTCAAGGCATACAAAAAAGGCATTTTGGAACCGTCCCATAGCACAATGTGAATTCTCATTTTTTTAAACCTGTATTTTCCTTTTTTTTACACTACTCGAACTTCTAATACTAAAATCCGACTTGTGAGAACAGTTTCAGTTTACAATTCGGATTTTTACTGCAAAAATCCGAGTTGTGAAATTATATAATATACAACTCGGATTTTAAACGCAATAAAAGTTTCCAGTTGTAAATTAAGCAAACTTTACGAATTGAATTTTTGAAGTAAAAATCTGAGTTGTACATTGAAGCTTTTCATAATTAAGATTTTTGAAGCATAAATCCACATTGTAAATAATGTAATTTTTACAACCAATAATGATTTTTGCGGTAAAAACCCCAAGTCATAAATTTTGTAATTTCGCAACTTGGATTTTTTAATGTAAAAATCCGAATCTTAAACTGAAATATTTTTTCAACTCGGATTTTTAATGTGTAAATTAAGTAAATTTTACAATTCGTATTAATTCTTGAAGTAAAAATCCGAGTTGTAATTTTGAAGGTTTTCGCAACTCGGATTTTGGCTAAAAAAGTGGAGTTGTAACTTGATTGATGTTTGTAACATGACAACGCAGGTTTTTGTTGCAAAATTTCTGTCTGAGAAATATATTTTAAAGAAGTTTAAACTAATGTCCTACATGGGCCACGCGGTAGGTTAATGACGAACCAGTTTGTTTATTCACTGTGATAATTACTCTGAATTGAACCTTGTCTAGTTAGGAGTGTAATTCGGTTGTCCACCAGGGTGAAAACTCTTTGAATTCTGAGACTGATGCGGTAACTTGGTGGGATTCCGAATACAATGGAAATAACAAAGTATCAGTTTGAATAGCATAAACTAGGGACAGTTTTACCTTTTACAGATCCATCGAAACAAAATGGGACAAGCGACTTCAAACAATTTGTCTTTTACATATATTAACTTGTTGAAAACTTTGTCCATACTCTTTTTCTAAATGAAATAGTTCTTTGGACAGTTGGGTGTATACTTAAGTCCGGTTAAGTGACAGTGGCTCTACAGCTGTTCAACTGTGTGACACAAAACTTTTAGAATGAACTGTGTTCATAAAAAGAAAAAAACTATTCAAGAAGATATCGCACCAAAAAGGTCGTGGCAGCGGTGGGATTCGAACCCACGCCTCCTCAGAGACTGGTGCCTAAAACCAGCGCCTTAGACCACTCGGCCACGCTACCGACCACACAACACAACGCAACATATCCGGTAAAGCAAAACAAAACACAACACAACACAACACAACACAACACAACACAACACAACACAACA
>JAOBRH010529135.1:0-11470 GCA_027575125.1 Umimayanthus parasiticus | reverse complement strand
TGACAAACTAGAAATTAGGTTGTCCGGTTAGACGGTTAGTTGTAAGTAATAATCAAATGCTTCCATAAATTAGTCTTGGAAGGAACGAATGCACGACCTCAAGGTCACTACGTTTCTAGAAAAGTCTTCGGGGAACAATTTCTCTGTATCTGAACTGTCCCTCCATTACAACAACACAATTTTACATGTTTGCAGGTCTGAAAATACTTCACAAGTTTATTGGTTTGTCATATTAACTATTTTGAACGATTGTCTTTGGACGTCAGACAAGTTGGTTAGTCACTTCTGTTTGTTAAATAGCATCTCAAGGTACATCTCAAAACCAGAGATGAGTTTTCGAAAATCGCCGGCGTTGTTATGTCAGTAGTAAAAGGCAAAAAATACCATTTCTATACGCTGGTTTGGTTACCCGCTCTAAAGCGCTGCTTCGCTGATTTTCGCAAAAGAACAACGTAAATTATTGAGAAAGGAAAATGAAGGAATGAAAATCAGAAGAATGAAGTAACCAGTAAAATAGCGGGTGGGCTGGACGGGTAATCTGGCGGCTTGCGAGATCACGGCGATCATCAAGTGATCAATTCAAACATCAGAAACTGATCTGATATAAATGAAATAGTTTGTTCATCTCCAATGAGCCTCGATAATATTAAAAACGAAAAAAACACTACTAAAAGCAGACTTATAAAACATAACTCTATTTCTACAGAGAAAGCTTTAGTTTGTGACAAAGTCTCGCATTACAAGTGGTATATATAAACACTATTCAAACATCCAAAACTGTCGTACCATACCATGTCAAGATTTGCTACTCGCTATTGAAACACTGAATGGTCTGATATGGGGATTGCTTTATGAAAGAAACCAACTTATAGAAAGTATTGATAAATTCCATATCAAGGAGGCATATTTACAGCTTCTTCAAATGGAAAAAGCTTACACATTTCTGAAGGAAGGAATTATGTTGTGGGTCGAAAGAGCGGTTGTCTGAATAGAACAGATTTACTTGATACTGGAACGTTTACATTTCTTGACGAGTTTTCCGAACGTCCTTAAAACTAAATAGAGTCACGTTCTAAACAAAACATAACTTTCCCAATAATTTTAATAATTACAACGAACCAAATCTGTACTTACTTACTCACCGAAAAACTGGCGCCTTCTGTTTGTGATAGTACCGTTGAACGAATTTACAATCAAGATTTCGCTTGTTCAGTGGTTTTATCTTTCAGGGCCATGATTTTGATTTCTTTGTCGTTTAACTCTAATGATATCAATGAATCTTACATGGCACATCCGGGGAATTCAGTGACAGTAGGTTTTGCTCTCAGCCAATGACAGAGCAGAGCTGCATTCGGGCTAGCTGAGTCTGTCAGGCCCAACAGGTGAGCACAGGTTCTCACATTTCTTAACAGTTATCTTTTCTATGTCGTTACGGATCACCAAGTTTGCCTGGTATTCGGTCAATACCGTTCGAAATACATCTTGCCAACCACAACTTTTGCCGCATTTTTGACAACAATTGTTTGATATTTTAAAAGAGAGCAGAATCCGCTTCAGTTTCTATCTTAAGCCTAAACAAACATGATCCGAAACGGTTTAATAATTGTACCGGGTTTTATGCTGCTAGAAAACTGAATATGGTTTTAGTTGTTTTCGTTTTCCTCTGTATATCATTTACTCGATGACTTTTTGACCACATGTGAGCAAATTGCAAGAAAAGGAAGCTCATAGTTTTTGGACAAACAAGAAGAAAAAGACCCGAAGATATTTTAGTGTCCTCCTCAATTAAAGTAAATTTGGTAGTTGTCTCGCACGTCCTTTGGATGGGACACGAGAGCAGATTGAAACAACCACATTGGTTTTGCAAGGACAATGTCTGTTCAATTCCCACATTCACATTACATAGATTATTTCGCTTAGTTGCAGCATATAGTTAAAACAACCTGTAGTTTTAAAACGCTGACCTAAAATTTGAACCTGGTCTTTTGACTTGAGTGGAACAGATTCTTCCTGTTCATAAGCAAGTGTATGCCATCAATCACTGGATATTTATACAGTTTAACTGGGCCTTATCAGTTTGTCAAGTTTGTACCAGTCACTAATTTTGACAGTTTCCTTTGATCTGTTTGTTTGTCGATGCTTGTCTAAAATGTTCGAACTCATGATGTTTATCTGCTGCTTAATGGAGCGAACTGGAATCAAATATTTACGGAGTCACCGGGCAAATGTCGAAGACTGAAGGCCCCAAAAGTTACCATTTTCCCCATTTTCTTCCCGAGACACCCTAAGAGTTACCAAAACCGCAATTTCAACCCCTAAAAGTTACGACGATCATCCCCGTCAGGTCATATATGGGAGTCCCCCCCCGAGCCATGGATCCGTCAGGATTGATTGGATCACCGAGGACAGTACGTTCTGTTACAGTACTCTTCGGGCTAGATTGGACGATCTAGGTAATGTCTCAAAGTACTGAACTATCTTAAACCAAGTGAAGCACTTGGTTTCCTAAGGAACAAGTTCTCATACATCTTCCAAAAACATAAACATCCTCCAAGGAATTCTGATGTTAACTTGAGTAAGATAATAAACAGAATCAGTAAGAAAAGGATATTTAGTTATAGTAGAGCAGTCTTACTTAAAAAATAAATTTAGAATAATTTAACGTAATTTATAGAGTTAATATTCAGTGGTGTCAAGATAAACAAAAGTTGTACAAAATCTGCAGGGTCCAGGGGGGGACCGTTTATAACACAAACTGTAAGCTTGGGCTGCCTGTGTTTAGATGAACTCCGTTCAGCGTCCGTAAAAAATCAGTTTACTCTGGACCGCATTGCAGCTTCAATGGCGGGGAAAAAACACATCGACACACGCTTTTTTTAAATATTTTCCTGTTTAAATCGAGGAAAGATATTTTAACAGTTTGCTTACATCGTTCTATCATTTATATGATTATGGTGAGAGTATCTCGAAGAATTAGCACAGTTCCAATAATAAACTCCGTTCAACCTCCGTAGAAATCAGTTAAATCTGCAACTTTAATTCAGTTATTTCCCGCCGTACTGACTACTTCTGCCTGGCTAACACAACATCAGCACATGTTTTTTTGTTTTGTTTTCCCGTTTAATTCGAGAAAAGATATCGACTTCCAATATTTTAACATTTTGCCAACATCGTTATTTTATTTATAAATTGAATTTTGGATAAACTTAACTCAACTCAATTGTTAACTCGATCGTTAGTCTATCTCTGTAGTTTTAGCTTTAAATACACGTAAAATGGAGCACTGACTGAGGGGGGAAAGTGCGCATTGAGGGTCACGATTTTTTTATTGATTACCCTCGTTAAAAAAAAATAGCTTATTATTGCAAATTTATCCGTGTTTCATGTAAAAATTTGTTAGGACCAAAGAAATTCTTGAACGCTCGCGTTGCATCACGGTCTCAAATGGAACTTTGATCTGAGGGTCAAATTCCTGTCCAAGCTAAGATTCGCTTTGAAGGAATTTAACAGATGTAATGGTCCCTAGTGTATCTGTTCTGGAGAGAAGCACTGCTTGGAGAAATTTTCCTAAATGTTCCGCACTACCACTCGGTGCAGAAACTAGCATCGCCCCTCCTGACCCATAGGGGTGAGAGTCTGCAAACAGAAGGAAGCCATCTTCTTGAATAAGAAACACGCCGGTCCTGAAATCCTTAATAAACATCAAGCACTGCCGTCTATTGAGCGCCTTGTGTTTATTAAGCTGAAATACCAGAGTCTCTGTTTCAATGTCAGACTTGAAGGTGACTGGAAGCGGGCAATCAACATCTGAAATACCGAAGTCTTCCCCAAAATATTCTGCAACATCTTCAACTGCCAAAGTGATCGCTCCTTCTTCTTTTGTGTTCACCAAACCGTCGTACAACTTGTTTCCTTCTGAGATACATTTTACAAACACGCTGACCCACATTTCTGGTAGTACAGCGGGCGCGGGTGCTGCTATGCCACTCTGATAAAATAATCGTGCGATCAACATCGCTATGATCGTACAGGCGTTACTGCCATTTCTACCACCGTAATACGATTGCGATATGTTCCTAGGAAAATGCCAGTACATCACTTGCAACTTATCAACTTGGTAACAGGATAGGCTCAGCTTCCCGTTCATCTCCAACAGTATTTCCGGGGAAGGTGACCGATAGTCTGGGTTTGTGATATTCAAGTTCCTAATAGCCTCCCTAAAGCTTATTCCTCTAATTTCGTTCCGATCTCTAGGTTTATCCGCAATATTTCCTTCCTTTCTAACACTATCGAAAGACTCTATTTTCTCAGCCTTATTGTTGTCTTTAATCCTGTTTCCTTCTTTTCTCGTAATGACCCACAACATCAAAAATATATACAGCAGTACGCATGTGCAGCTGGCTATTCTTGTGGTTAATTCCGCTGGCCACCACCCGGGTCTCAAACCAACAACTCTGCTCTGATTATTTGTTCCAAAAGGCGATTGAACGGGTCCATACCAGTTTGTGACGTTCATCAACAAGTACAGTGAGGCAGAACTGATGAGAAGGTGAAAACACGTGTAGTTATAGTCATCTGAAGCATTTTCTTCAAAAGTATATGTCATGGTAGCTTTGAGTTGTGTGGAATTTATTCTCGACTCTTCAACTCCATACAAATCACGGCTTGATTGATTTTCGTGTTCTATACTAAGATTCTTTTCAGTTATTGTGTCTTTTGAGTGATCATCGGTCTGTTTTAGATCGGCACCTTTTAATAGTTTAGTTATATAAGTATTTGAAGGAGTTTTAATACTTGCATATATAAGAGCAATAAAACCCAATGTTGCAGCAATAAGAGATCGAATATTTGGCCCGATTTGCAGGTCGTAGCCCTGCAGGAAGGAATCGGCCAGGTTGCATTCCACTTCCTGTTGTGACGTCACAGCTAAAAGTACCAGAAGAACGGTATACAAAGTTATTACTGCGCATGGCAGTAGACTAGCCGCTGGTCGGAGCCTCGGCCTCACTTTGGTGTGAAGGCTTAGAACAAACGCCACAAAACATTGTCCAAGATTAAGGCCGATGAAAATATCATTCCATTTGCACTTCTCCCTTGAAGTGTAAAAAAACAAAGCACATGCCAAAAGTGACGTCACTCCAAGGAACGCTAGTGATATACATGAGATGACACAAAACAAAGCACAGTGTGTAGGTTTCTGTGTTCTCTTCGTGTCGTCTGAGATATCAATCCAAAAATCAATAAATGTCTCCACGAGATCTACGAAAAGGAAAAACTGGAATATTAGGAATAGAAACGCCCCCGCGAGAGCAAAATATGCCACAAACATGACGAAGTTGCTTTTCCTTGGAATAAAAAATGCACCAACTGCTAGAAGAACGAAAAGGAAAGTCTTTGTAATCCAGAAATGGTTTTGTAGCGAGTCTTGAGTTTTTTGGTTGCAGCCATAGTCGAAGAGTAGAACGGCCAAGATTAAGTGGTACAGGGCTGAAATGAAAAACATCCGGTAGATGCCATCAAATGAGGTCATTTCCATGCAGAGGTTATTTCCAAGTATTTCAGTACACAAATGCGGGATGGATTGCAGAGCTTCCCTCACACCAGAGCTCAGCAGCACGAACGTCATAACTGTCCATATAAGGAAAAACAGAACATATTTCAGTCTTGTTATGCGGCTTTTCTTATCTCCATCGAGGTCGCATGATTTTTCACAAGCCGTTAATCTATTGCTGCTACGATATGTTGGTGCTTCTGAGGCCTGGGTACAAGTTAGGCTCGAGCCCATCATAGAATATAGTGAAGTGTCATGTAGAATCTGGTCCGGTTGTTTAAGCTAGTGAGTCCTTAGCTCTTTACGTTCGACGGGTTGAAAAGTCAATAACAACTCACAGAGATAACAGATTTGATTGACACGATAATCTACGACAGGAATGATTCACGTCAATAACAAGATTTGGGACCACACTGTAGTTCAGGTTCGAGTTTTGGTTGGACTGGAGTCCGTTTAGGCTGCATCCAAGCTTCACCTCAAGTTTCGGCTAAACTGATCAAGCAAGCCATTACATCTGATTCGCTCAGTACTTGTCCAGATTTGCACATCTAAGCGGGGGAATATCTTGAAATATCTCGAAATATCCCGGCCAAGACCTCAGGATCAATGTAGAGCGCAGAAGAGAGAAAATTTGACTGTTGGTATTGAAGGGTACACACGTGACAATTGGAGTCATCCAAGCGCAGAAATGGTCTTTGATCAACAACAACAACTGAAGTTCGTCTGCTGTCGACTGAAAATAAGAAGCTTCAAAAATCAAGTGGTGAATTTTTAATGCTGCTGTTCCTTTGTTGGCCCTAGTTACAAAGTGCGGGTAGCTCGGACCAGACCTGCAGTCAAGCTTGTCATGTACCTGCAGTATTCAAACAGAGACTCTCTCGCTGATAATTAACCCAAGTGGTTTGTTTACCAAATAATGAAAAGCTGAGAGTAATACAAGAAAAGCCTCCACTGCAGGAAGTAAAACATTTGACATTTGTTGGTTTATAGGGTTTCCCGCATTCAAGGACGAAAATGACGAAAGTATAGTTTTCTACTGAAATCTTTTTCTTCATGAGGTTTTCGTCACTCTATTTTGCCCTTCAACTTCAAGCATAAGAATGCGGTGAAGCCCTCTCTCTCCCCCAACACACACACATTCACCTACGCCGATTCACTCTCTTGTGTTTTGGGGGAAGGGGTGCGGTTCAAACGTTTTGCCTGGTTTTCACTAACTGTTCACACTAGAGTGGCAAACAGAAAGGCGAAAGAAAAATGAATCTGTGGCTGTTTGTTGTTTTATTTTTACTCTTGCGTCCGCCTCTGCGGATGTGTCTCCAGTGTGAATAAGCGTTAAAGAACAGAAGCGCTAGCGGCAGCGTTCCTTGTCAAAACGAGTTGACAAAAGCGTTCTTCCGTTGCTTTTGTCGCTGTGAAAACAGAAAATCACACAAACGCAAGAAAACATATATAAATGTGTATAAATCTATATGTTCAATAAATCTATATGTTCAATAAGAGAAGACTAAATGACATACCTTATTACCTAAAATTCGCACGTCATGAAATTAACGCGAAAATTTTACACTGCCACCGAACTTTATGAAAGAATCACTCGTTTGTAGTAAGAGATTATTGCCATTTGTTGAGAGCTGATGTTACAAGGACATCCTTGTACAGCCACTGATCATAACATTTTGGTTACCTTGACAACTTGACGGGGCCTCAAATACACCATATTTCTAACATTGAACTGCATTTCACGAAAACATTAGTCGTGAAGCTCCTTTTTATTGCACCAAAATTGTTTGCACAGAAAGGTGCATATTTAAGCAAATTTTAATAAAATTCTGCTTGTTATGATTTTATCAGTAGCAACATTTTCATTCTACATACAACATTTGGTGCATACCACGAAAAAAACTATACAAACTATTCACGACTTGTGTAATCTCATTAGGTCGAGGGTTTAGGCTGGTCTGAGTACACCTTAGAGGTTTTTATTCAGTGAGCTTGAGCATCTCTTATAACAGCACTGTTTGTTTGTGTGCGAGATTAGCACAGTTGGTAAGATCTCCGACTGCCGACCAGAGGGTTCTGAGTTCAATCCCCGGCCTGGTCGATGGTTGAACTTTGGGCGACCTTCTTTCGCCACACCGTCCCGTGGACAGGTTTAGGCTGGTCTGAGTACACCTTAGAGGTTTTTATTCAGTGAGCTTGAGCATCTCTTATAACAGCACTGTTTGTTTGTGTGCGAGATTAGCACAGTTGGTAAGATCTCCGACTGCCGACCAGAGGGTTCTGAGTTCAATCCCCGGCCTGGTCGATGGTTGAACTTTGGGCGACCTTCTTTCGCCACACCGTCCCGTGGACAGGGACGTTTAGCCGTTGGTCTAGTCTCTCAACGTTCTATCGATAGGAGTAGGCTAATGCCTGTGTTGTGGACTGTCGCCTGCTCCACTCCCAAAGGGGTCCCGTTGCTGTATATGACAAATCTGGTAAATAAATAAATAAATATTATGTTTTTAAAATGTGTCAGACCATTTCGTGGCATGGGTCGCCATCTTGGCTTTGCGCAGTCGCGGCAAAAATTGCAGCAAATCTGACAATAGGAAACTGTTCAACTTTCAACCCTTGTACAATTAGATTGTGACCAAAAAAAACGTGTCTAAGGTATTTATAACGACATTATATCGCCAAACAGAAAGAACTCAAAGAACGTTTTCTTGATAAAATTGTTACTACTACTACTAATAATAATAATTGAAGTCGCCTCAAATTTTTAATTGAATTGCTATACCTCTTTTTTTCCTTAGGTGGCTTTTCCCCCATGTTTTTCTATTTATAATACTCGGAATTTTTTTCCTTCTTCTAAAAATTGGACCCACTTTCCTGATACATAGATATATAATTATTTAAGTTAAAATTGAACCACAGGCAGCCCAAGCTTACAGTTTGTGTAACTGTCGATAAATCGCTCAAAATGGCTCCAAATGGCCTCAAACTACACAGAACAGACAAGTACACGCTAAACAAGAGGTAGGTCAACTTTATTTCATCATTCATAAAATATCATATATTTTTGAGAAATCGAGTGGATTTCCATACAAAGTCATATAAATCACCCGATCCAGAAGTTCCATACAAAGTCTTTATATATGTATAAATCGCGTAACACAAACTGTAAGCTTGGGCTGCCTGTGATTGAACGGGCACCTGACTAGATCAACTTCCTATAGTTGTTCAGTTCAGGTGTCCAACCACTATAATTTTGTCCTACTGTAATATTTAGTTGATTTATGTTTTGAAGATTGTGGAAATACTGAAACGATTTGTTGTTTAAGTTGTTGTCTAACCAACATGGCGACGAAAACTGTCACGTGAAAGAGCCTATTCTCGAATCTCTAATCAAAAATAGTTTAACAAATGACCAGAGTTTCTCATTAATTTGAAAACTTAGATAAAATGTCGTCAAGATTCAGCATGCTGCAACTTATTGCATGACTATGTATGCTCTCACAAGCCTTCGGTTTGTGATCAGTATACTGGTATCGTTGTTTAATTGCGTCATAACTACTAATTGTCCTATAATTACTAGAAAGTATTATTGTTATTGCGTTCGACGAAAGAGAACGCATACTAACCAGGTCGTATATGCCATCCGATTTCAGGCTTGGTGCCTCGACATCATGCTACCGTTGGTGGCATGGTAATTAGCCTTTGTTCAGCAGAAAACAGATTGCAGGCTCCGATCTCTTAAAGGGTGAATTTTCTTGGCTGTTTTCCCGTGGGAGGCCAACTTCTGCTGGTTTCAGGCTCCGTGGCAAGTGAACTGAAGTTGTGTTGGTTTATTCGGTCATATGTGAGCCAAGCTGTTTTTCAGAACATCAGAAAGCTGTATAGTGGTGAGACAATTCACAAATGTTACAATTCGCTCCTGAAACTGCATCAGTACATGTATTATTGTATCTGTGGATTTACTCGGCTTAGCTGCATTCCTTCCATATTCTCTCTGCGTACGCTACCGATATATTCGCTTGGGACATTGAGCGGGATTGATGGGATGAATGATGACCATTTGAAGTTGCTGGGCTATGAAGTCGTGCTACAACGATTACAGCCAATACCTCAGTTTTTATAAAGAGGTCAAACGCACTGCACTGATCTGCGATCACTTCTAGTTGTTACTGTTATTAGCTACCAGGCCTACTCTCGCAAAGAGACTTCAGTTCCGCGAACAATACCCTGAAGTCGAGGCTCCATGCGAGAAGATACAGCAAATGTATGAAAACTTAGCACAAAGCCTCGACTTCGGGTTATTGTTCGAGGGAACTGAAGCGTGGTTTATTGATAATATATAATATTCATAATATATTGGTCTTAACTCAAGAATAGTAAAATCACGGCAGGATATTTGTGTTAAAGACGATATTCAGTTTATAACTGACTGATAAAGTAATTCCTAAATTATTTTACGTAAATGGGATAAATAAAATATGTTGTTGTTTTCGTTATTGCTGTAATGGTGTCTGTGTCTGTGTTTGTTGTTGTCGTTGACTACCACACAAGAATACATTGAATATATTTCGGAGAGTTTTCGAACTTTAACACCGATGCTAGTGCTTCACTTTGTACATAAACAAACTGCGAAAAAAAATAAAACCTTTCAGAAAGTTCTCTGATCTCATTAACGCGTCTTCTGACAGTTTTCAACTCCACCCAATTCGGCCTTAATGGATGTTTCTTTTTGCGTACACATTTAAGTAGTTAGTAAATGCACGGAACAAAGGAATGCATTGATCAGAAGTAACGGTGTTAGGTCCTGCAAGTAGGTCCGGAGATGCCATCACATGATGCATGGATGAGTTAGCGACTCATGGTAGAGGACTTGACGGTGTAGAGGGGTTTCCAAAAGTGAAAATCAGCCACAGAACTTAAGGAATTTAGTTTCAGGTAATTCAATTAGCAAGGTTGATGTGCATTATGTGGGCGTTATTTTACCGGCTAGCGCCACTCGCAGCTACTGTCTACATCGCAGGTGGCTGTTTAGAAAAGAACTAATTGTTATGATCTCTACGAGCAGAACGTGGCACATCCGCATTTGACTTGGAGCGTGACAACAGACGAACTACACAAGTCAACTTGACATTTGTGCCTAATTCATTTTAAAGTCTCATCTGTCTCAAGAACAGCATAAACCAGGTCGCGCTATGGTTGAGCTTCACGTGTCTCTTCTCCTGTGTACCTTGCTTGTCGTCTTTGGCAGCGGGATTGGGAAACATGTAAAACAAAAGACTCCAGAGAAAACGTTCGTTGTCCACTTATCAGATGCGAACTTCAAGACGTACTCGACGAGCAAGAACCTTCTCTTAGTTGATTTTTCGACAAAACGGTAAGTAACTGAGTAAACTTAATTGAGGTTCGATTTGTAGGATTATGCAAATCTCCAATGGCGGAGAAATTAACAGTTCAGTTGAAACGGAAACGTTTGCATGGTCATGGTAACTGGTAAGAAAAAGATAATAATTTTTTTTCTTCTACATCTATATCAATCAACGTTGATTATTTTCTAGTTTTAAACTTTGTTTGTCTAATCCGTATTGTTTTATGTTGCTTCACTATTTCGAAGCTTTTATTCTCGCACTGAATCAAGTCATGACAACCTTAATCAGTCGTACCGGCTGCAACAGGTGACACCGCTCTGTTGCAAGTGAGTTCTCAACCTTTTCGAAACGATCTGGGCTCATATTTAAAGGATACTTGGATGAAGATATTAAACCAAACATTGAATGAACATGCGATGAATCAGTTTCAGCAAAAATTGAGGTTCGGATGCGGTGTTATAGAAGTGTGCGTGCAGCTGATTCGGCCGGAATTATTTCTGAGCACCAATCCAATGACACGGATCAAATCCGCGGTTCGTTGTATAATTTTGAAGAA
>JAOBRH010525802.1:0-16438 GCA_027575125.1 Umimayanthus parasiticus | reverse complement strand
ATGCGGTCCAAAAGTTGAGGCCTATTCTCATTACTAAAGTAAGTGACAATCCTACTAACAGTGACAATTTTTTCGTGAACAGATAAACGCATATTTTAGCATTAGCTTTAATACGACAATGTGAAAATGTGTACTTGATATGGACATGGTCCACTTTGTTCGTTCACGGGTAATGTTTTCAGCAAATTCAAAATATTAATGTTAACCATTTGAAGAGTTGGGAGCTAACAGCTCTAAGTCAGATGTGTTTTTATTCATGTTGAATAATTTTAGGATTAGTTTGTTTGTCTTGAACACTGGCATTGAATAAAAAGTTTACGTTTCGTGGTGAGAATTAATAGGCAAATAGCTCTTTGAGCGTTCACATTTTGTTTTTTAATTAAGAATTTTGCAAAGTTCACAACATCCACCTGTTCTGACTTTTGAATGGAGAGTTGTGCATGAGAGATCAATGTTTGTAACTTATCTGTTGCAGCATCTACTGTCTCGGCCATAAACCATGTATAATTGTGAATAAACAACATTACGCGCTTCAACAAAGGACACTTAATGCGAAATAGGTTTCTAAATTGAGACATTGAAATTCAAAAGATCTCCAATCGATTTAATAAGAGAAGAGGAAGGCAGCAGATGACGCCCTTGTTTTCGTCAACCATTAATTAATAGAATAATGCCCAAGCTCAGGGGTTCTACACATACTGTCGTAGATTTGTGAGTAATAACTTTGCGTATGAATAGGTTACTCGATGGGTGTGAATATGGCGCGATTGAAAAATGCCACAGGATGTCAACTTTTTTGCGTTTGCATCTCTCAAATAGAGAAACTCAAAGTGTTCCAATCACAAAAAGCTTAATTAGATTTCATGGCGTGCAAAATTCATTGTATTTTTTACAAAGGAAAATTGTATTTATACATCAGTTGAAATGCAAAAACGGAATCGAGTTTCGTTTTTTAATAACATTGTTCAAATAAAGACTGATTTCCAAAAGCTTGATTTCGCATTAAATGAACATAAAGTTATGCCTTTCTCACTGTTAATGTTGTCCAAAGTTTGGCAACAGAAGTATTCTTTGTACATCTCTTTTATTTTGTCTTTTCGCATAAACAGTTCTCCTCCCAGCATCCGGGAGATTCACAGAACAACGTTGCTTTTTTTTCGCTTATCCTGTGTTAATGTCGTTTAAAAAGGAATTTTCTCACCACTCACTGTGATGTAAAGATTTCGCTCAATCTTGATGAGAATATCTGTACAAAAACTTCCTGCGTTTAATTGACGATTATGTATACAAAGATAAAATAAAGTTTTCACTAAACTCAAGTTATAATGATAGAGATTCGGGAATTTTCAAAGGCTAATGGGCAATTGCTCCAGTACTGAAGGCCGCCGAGCCGGGAGGTTGAAAATTTGAAGGCGATATATTTCGGAAAGCAGTCAGTTTTGTTTAATGGCGGTGTAATGAGAGATTGTAGTTGACACTTATGATAAATATCGGGCTAGTTTTTCTCGTATCTCTTTAAACTCAGTGATACGGCGGTGTTCTGTTTGGAAAAAAACAATTAAGATGTGTCCTTTAATAGGCTTGCGAGCGAAGAAAGGCTTTTAGCGTCGAGCGCATATCAGCAACTGCATCGTATATAAATGAGAGCTCTTATAGACAAAGCAGAAAAGAAGACCTTATCATGAAAACTCGAGAACAGTGGAGTCTTTACTTCTGTTATTAAAATCGTCAGAGACAATGTGGCGACTTCTTGCAGTGTCGTTTATTCCCCGTGAAAACACAACAGGTGTCGCCAAAGGAATGAGTTCAAACAATCGTGTAGATGGAGAAGTTCCCTTTACTTAACTATTTGAACTACAGAGATAGATGAGCCACGGCTCTAAAAAAGTAGTACGAAACTGTTATGCCAGATTTATATTGTTGTTACGTATGCTTGAAAGGCAGACATCTGAAGGGAGCAGAATTAAGCTCTGATAATTTGCAACATCATTTCCTTCCGCCTTTTGAAGTAGCTGTACAAATATCGCTCGATAGAAACCGGGTTGAGAGGGTTCTTTTTGTTGCCCTGTTGTGTCCCCAGCTTCTATGTTTGAACTTAGCAAACAGCCGATGTACAGTAATTCTGAACGCCTTTGTCATTTTGACGATGAAATAGTGGAACTATCAAACCCCCGGGCCTACTTAGAGAAGGGACGGTTATTGATTGCCCTTTAAAGCGAATCCTGGAACAGTTGTTCCTCAGGCAATAGCCAGGCAGGTGGAACAAATGCTTTTAGTATTTTATCTTCGCTGAACAACTGCAAAAACACAAAAAAATAAACATCACAAAAAAAAAAATGGCAGAAAATTAACAAATCTTGCGTCTAAAGAATAGCAATACACACTTCTACATCTCAAACATTCGAGTGATCATGTACGCGGAGACAATATAGTGAAGGTGTTACCATGGCCGTTTCTGTAATCTTTGAGGAAATCTTTTTGGTCTTTGTAGTCGCGGTAATCTTTGTACTCCTTCTGGTAGTCTTTGTATCGGTCTACATAGGGCAGAGGTTCGTCGTAGAACGAGTGCACGTTGGGATCATAGACTGCACTGGCTGTAAAAGAACAATGTTTAAAAAATTAGGATTCTTAATAAATGGTAGTGGAAGTGATTTGAATTTGAATTCAGACGGGATTACTAAATGTAGTATATGTTCTTTTGTAAATTTTACTTTACAGTTCAAAAATTTCGATGTACTAGAGCTTATTTACTGAGGGAGAAGCGAATAAAAATAGACAACAAAATCTAGTACAAAAGAAGTAGTCATTATGCCTCACTTCGAATCGATATTAACTGCAAAACAAGAAATCCCGTCAGTCGTTTTGGGAAGCTTTTACAACAAGTATATCGTGCATATCTTGACTTATAGATTACTTTTTAAGCAGCGTGTTCGCCGAGCGATTGAACGGAATATCTTTTTAATTACAACCGGGAGAGAAGTCCACAGGATTAAACGATTCAGTTGACAAAATGCTCAGCTGTATATGTCCGGTCTTTTCCGCAGAAGAAAGAATCACAAGTATTAATTTTGCGGCAACACGCTTAGGTAATTACTAAGAATTAAGTTTTCCTCAACGAATTATCGTTTCTAAACACAACTCGCTTCGAATTTTTTATGCTTACCTCCCGCTGTATGGTGAACAAATTTAAACGGGGGAAAATGGGGACAAAATATTTGGTGATAATAAGTTTTGAGTAAAAACCACTAATTTGGGAGTTTTGAAGGCGCAAGACCTTTTTTCGAACCGAATGTAGTTGACTAAATCATACTGGTCCGCAAAATACAGCCGGGGTAACGAGCGTGTTCATTCACTGTCATGTCCGACTAAACTAAAATCATGCGCGAGATTTTCAACCTAAAACATCCTGTATCCTAGAAATGAGATTATTTGAGTTTCTAATGACAACGATTTCAGCGGAATGTCACGTAAATCTAAATCCTTTGGTGGAACTGGTAGAGGAAGAGGAAAAGGAACTTACAAAGCGAAAACAGAGGAAGGACGATAAGCCTGGGATCGGAGGTTGTGAAGTAGCCGCAATTCTTTTTCTCGAATATTGTAACATTGCAGACGTTGGAAAAGAGGAAATCCCACCGGATTGAAGTGAAGGAACTCACTCTACATACATACACATGAAATGGGACGTGGTTGCTTTTGTACGGTCAGAATATTAACATGTTTCCCCTCCGTGAGTGCTTTAAAGTATAGACTCTTAACTCGTTTGTCGTTTCCGCTTTTCCTTGTTGACAAGCCGTTTCCCGTTTGCCATTGTAAATATCCTGTCCTTTACTATAAATTTCAGTTGTATCTTCCCAATATTTCTAATATTCAGTGTTTAACAGCTTGAACATAGTCGCGCTTTTCGTTAAAGACAAGAATTCGCGGCAGCAATTCGCAAGCCATGATCGAGTTCGTCGGCGTTTCCAGCTTGCTCTGTCGGTGTTCAAACCAAAACATGGCCGAAGAAAATCAAGATGGCTTCGTGTACCGGACAACAGCGGGGTAGATAATTTGTAAAGAATAACGTTGAGACGAAATTAGGGTTGTTGAATTTTGGCTCAAGATACACTGCTCTTTCTTCGCGTTTGGAAAACTACTGGACATGGTTGTTCGGACTTGTCAATTGTGAGACGTGATTGGCAACGATTGAATCGCACCACTACCGTCGTACCGAACACGGCAAACCAACGCTGATCATTTCCACTCTTTAAAGTAAAACGTTATTTGCAACACAGTTTGGCTCCAAAACGGAAGGAAATGAGCTGAGTTATGTTAGAAAAGTGGGACATTTTGTCACTCGGCTCTTCACTGTTGCTAGGAAAGCGTGTGCTACAGAAACTTAAATTGAAATATTGGAGACGATGCGAACATATACCGCTTCTACTATCGGCTTTATGTAGCCGGTTGGGTCTTGTATTTTTATTACATTTAAGTTTTCTTCTATAGCGTGACCGACAAACTAAGATATTACAAGAACTGTCGAAAAATTGAGATCAGTTACGAAATTATGTAGCTTCATGACAACTGAAAAATATATTTGTTTCTTCAGTCTGCACTGGCTGACAACAAACTCCACTTTTTGAATTAAATGTAACAAGACACAAAAAAGAAACTTGGAGTTTTAAATTTGTTCATCTTCACAAAACAGTGTACAAGGCTACTGAAAAAGCAATGTCAAAAACTCGCTTAGTTTTGGTAAAAAGTTATTGGAAGATTTTTTAGCCGAAGCTGTGCAATAAACTGACTCTTTTTCTTCCTGTATTTTTATCTTAATTTTAATTTGAAAGTGTTGAATATCTCAAGAGAAGAAAAGAAGCAAGCTTTGCGCTAAAACTCATAAGCCTTATCACAAAAATGTTTGTAGACGTAAACTGAAAAATCAAACGAAAGTAAATGCTATCTGAAAGCAAAGCAAAGAAAAAGGAACACGTACGATATGAGGAGAGGCCCGGCCCTAAATTTAGTCGAGTGATCAATTTATACAGAAATTTTGTCATAAAAAAAATTATATTACGTTCGTCAGCTATCGCGTAGTCGTAATCTTTAAAATTAAAATGCGCTCTTTCAAATACAAAACAAGTAACTTTAAGAAGGTTCAAACGGTGCTTGATATTCTTAGAACTTTAATAAAATTTTTAAAAGCGTTACTCTCGACAGATTGGATTTGATCTTATAATATTTCATTTGTAGTTGTTTACGTATTTTGTGCTGTCTTTGCAAACGATATGCGTCATACATCAGTCAGCGAGACTCCAAAAGGAATTATCGTTTTCTCAGAAACAAAATGTCAGGGAACAGAAAAATGTGGCAACAGGAAGCTAAGGTTCTCAGGTTTTATTCACACTTCAAAACAACCTTTTTCAAACGCGCTGCAAATGACCTGGATTTATAACATGTTTTTCTATTTAAGTTCATGTTTAGTATACTAAGGTCGTCTTCTAATAAGAACATAGAGAAAGCAAAGAAGAGATTCACGAAAATTTGTCCAAAGCACTGGACTAATTGTGTATATGTAAGTTGGAATTAAAATCTCATATAGAATAGTTTTGAACCTAATTTTTGACTGGAAGTGGAACTGCTTTTTGTGATATTGAATGAGTCTTTCCTAGAGAAAAAAAAGTTTAAAAGGCTAATCAGCTGAAATTTACCCCATTCAATTTGGCATCGCACCTGCCACAAACAATATGGATCTTACAGCTTCATAGCCGTGTGCCCATACTCAAAGAAAATTGAATTAGCTCTGACAATACAGCGCAAATGGCTCTCCAAAATTCGACTAATTTTAAAAAGTTTAGAACGGCTTAGAATTCGCGGTCTTATAAGGCGGTGTAAAATGGCTCCTAAATGAAGCTCAGTCTTTGTATAATTTAATTAGAAAATACAAAATGCAAACAATAATTCCTTGGTGTGTGTGAAATCTGAAAGCGAGAGTGGATTTTTGTAACAGAAAATTCGACAAAGAGTTTGATGATCGGCGGGGGGTCCTTGTGTGTATTCTTGAAAAAGAGAAAACCTTGGACGGGAAAAGAAAGCAGTCTAGGTGTTGTTGACATTAAATAAAGTGTAAGATTGGCTGCAAATGAATTAACTAGCAATTTCTTGCCTGGGCTCAGCGAGCGGCACAATGCCAACCACGAAATCTCAAATCTGAAAGTGTTTTGATGTTTATTTTTGAATCGCTCACACCGGAGAACAGAGTCAGATTTTTTGAACAAAATAAAACAAGGTGATAAAAAAGGAAGAACTGTGGCATCTGGTTTTAAGCTGTCATACTTTTATTTTTCTGTTTGCTAAAGAAAATATTAAACCTTTGCAGCAATGATGGTTCGAGAACATCTGCCGACCAAATTTAAGATATTGTGCTCAGCTCACTCCATTACAATTAAAATTAATTTCAAAATTTCTATTATAAAATCAAAAGCATACATATTCATGAAACCGTGCTATCAAAATGTCTAATTAGAATGAAAAAACAATGCAGCAGTGACGTTTGAAAAAACCCACCTTCTGTCGAGTTTGGCTGAAGACCGTAACATTCGGTTTGTTGGTGGACTTGATGATACGCCGACAAACTTTTCATATGTTCTGCTAAAGAAATTGCTATAATCAATCAATAAAGAAAACCATGGACAAATAAATCATATTTTATATTCTATAACCAAAAAAGCGCCCACTTGAATAAAAAAGAGAATATTTCGTGTTCTTTCGTTACTTCTAACGGTCGTTTTTCTGAAGAGTGGTACACACTGTTGGACGAACATTAACACTGAATCTTTCATCACCTCAAAAGCAAGTTCGTGCTTTCGTGTTAATGTGTTTAAAAATTAGAATTTAGAATTGTTTTAATTTCGATAAAGACCTCGCAAAGACAGTTATTAAGAAATAAGTTGTAACGTCCGGAAAGTTTCATTTTAAATAAAGAGCATGCTAAACTCACTGAAAAAGTAGTGAAAATACTATTAAAAGTTCGGTTTCCAGCACCGAAAGGAAAAGCTAAACAATACAAATGGCCAAGCTCTGGCATTCGCCAAGTATACATTTAGCTCTAGAAATTAAATTAACTCTCGAGAAAGAAAATTCGCAAATTATTAGCGAAGCTGGCAAAAGCGCAGTGGGCTGATCTCCCTCGCCGCACCTGAAAACGTAAATCGCCGATAAATTTTGACAGCGAAATTTGTCTTTAAATAAAAGAAACTACCCAAATAGAAAGATAAAATACCTTGGTCGTATGGATTCTCGCAGGCAGCATAGTCGACTGGTTCTTGCTTTATAGTGGAGTAAGCCTGAGGTGGCACGGACTCGTATGCAGCCATGCTATCGTAAGCGAGTTGTCTATATCCCTTCACACAGTGAAATGAGGTCGGTTGCTGCGTGCAGGTGTACACGACAGGCGAGTTATTTGAGCTGTGAGCGTCGCTTATCATTTTTACGTAGGAGCTTGCATCATTTGTGGCGTCCATGTTAGAAGTCAGAGTGCTGCGAGAGGAATGATCCTGCTTACACGAATGCTCCGTCGGTTCTGCCTTAATCCGGATGGCATAACTGGCTGCAGAGGTGAAATAGCCCTTCAGACAAAAATGCCTATTCATTTCCAAAACAAAACTAACGCGTTGAATGGACCAAACAAAAAAGAACGCTTTATTTACATAATTGAAAAATGGGATGGGGGCAGACTTAAAAAACAAGCAAAATTCAGCACTTTTGTTCTACAGGATAATACATATATGCCGATTATTGTAATAAACTGAAAATCATTCCTATAAAATACATAAATATTGAGAAAAAACCTGTGATTAAAGTTCATTTTGGGGATAAAATTGGACTCTAAAATTATTTCATTGATGTTTTCTAATTTATCGATTCGGATCTTTTGATGTCGAGTGATCTTTGCAATAGTCATTTGGCTGGCTCCAAATTTATTATATTTGAAGTTTTGTGCTTTTAAAGTGATAAATAAACTGGCCGCGGGCGATCAAGCGCTAGAGAATTTCCAGCTTCACTGTTACTGATAGCAGTAATTATATTTATGTTGTGGGGTTCTGATGTTTCATTCTTTGCATCTGTTTACTAAGAAATCTACTTAATTAAATTTTCGATCAAAATAGTCCTATAGTCAAGAAAGAATGGGGACATAGTTTGCGAAACACAGTACTTTACAAGCCACATTAGAAATCGAAGAGACCTGGTGGCCAATACTGTCGTAAGTTTTCCGATTTCTTGTTGCTAGAGTCGCTACTGAACTATTTCAGACCACAGTAATGCATCGACATCATTCTCCACCTACTTTCTTTCGCCGGGCCGCCAGAAACGCCACCATCCATTTGTGGTACAAACTGTTCATCTGTGGTTGAGGAAGGGTAAGGACGAGCTGAAATTAGCAACAAAAACACTTCTTCAGCATAACATGATAACTTAAATTTTAATGAGTTACGATACTTTTCATCAATAATTCACCGATGCTATTCTCTCTGCGGTTGACGGCTCTAACTCCACGTCAAAAGAAGAAGGATTTTATGTTATCAAATCTCGGTGTTTGACCTACCTTCGCTGATCCATTGATCTTGCATTTGCCTCAAATCTTGAAAGAGTTCTGCGGTAAAAGAATAGTGGCAACTGCTTAGAATTATTGTGTATTTCCTAGGAAACCATCATGTAGTCTCACTGAAGGAAAATTCAAAATGTTAAGCGTACTACCTTGTGAGTCTAATGTAAGGTTATCTCCGTTCTTATGGCTTTCATAAGACAGGTATGGTTTTCTTTCCTTTTGTGGTGGCCGTGTTGCTATTAACTGAATAAGAAATAATCAAATTAGAATTTTTATATACAACTTTGAATTTGTTGCGCTTAACTAAAGTGAGAGCTTTTTACCTGGGGATACATGTGAGGCACTTCTTGGTCGTATGTGTTTTGAAGTTGGTACATTCTAGGCCAGAATGCGACTACTCATGCACGTAACGTACACCTTTTTTGACAAGATTACTTCGCCAGTCAAACAGTTGTTTGTCTTGTCGTAAAGTGAATAAAACTGTCTCAAAATACAAACCCAAACAATGCTCTGAGCCAAACGTTAAAACAAAAATTAGAACTGAACGAAAAAAAAAACGACGATTCCTGTATGGTATTTCACTATGGTTAGTATTGCGATTTTCTGGCGTTATAGTTAAATTCACACGAAATATTTTACGGTTCTTTCGCGATATCTTTCTCATACAAATCTTTCATTTATAGCTCCCTCGCGTTTGATTGGCTGGTGCTTCTGTTCTATTTGATGTACGATTGGTCATTTGCGGGGAGCAATTCAGTGAGTGTCAATTTCATTCTATTGACCAATGAAAACAATGGAAACAATTAAACCTATTTTGGCACACGCTCGGAGAAACTGTAAAGTTACCCGCGCGTGGCACTCGTGTCAAGCTAAACTCGAGTGAATAACAAATAATATTTCTCAAATCGACCAATGGCCCACGTGTTTTGACGTAAGCTGCCAGCATACCATAGTTTGTTAGTGACTATGTGACCACTTTTCTTTTAAGGGGACATCAATACACATGAATATATAATAGTAGTTGTAAGTTCTTTGTTCGAAGTTCTCAAATACGATCACAAAGACAAATTTAAGGAACTTGTTTACTTTGATCTTTTTAGGTGAAATGTCAGACTGAGGGCGGTCTAATTTACGGATACGTGCAAGGACAGTGTTCAAATATTCCACCCCGCGTCAATCGTCATCACTGCTGACATTCATGGGCGAGGGAAGACCAGGCAGTCACATAAAAATAAATTATTATTACTTCTTGAGCCGAATACAAGGATTTGATGAGCCCTGAATTTGATGCTCTCTATGAAAAGAGTCGAAATTTAGAAACAAAGAAAAGCGTGGAACCTTAACATTCACGGCCCTAATTGGTATTGTGTAGTGGGAAAAATAGGTTAGCATGCCATTGTTTCGAACAAAGCAGGTGACGAGAAACTATGGTGGGAGCGATTTCGAAATCTTGCTTTCCCTTTCTTTAAGAAACATTTAAACATGGCGTTAAACACATAAAACTATAATTTGGTCAATTTTCAAATATATTTTCCCATTCTTACTCTTACTCTGCCGTATTTCTTGGCTCTGTGTTTTTTGCTGCAAAATGTAACTCGATGAAATTTTATCTTCAATTCTAAATGAATATTTCTGAACCATAAGTGGACGCTGTTTAATGGGGAGTTTTTCCCACGCTATTTTTTTTATAAATGGATAAAAGCGAGCATCATAAACCTCCACTAAAATTCTTTAAAAATTGAATGTCCCCAATTGTCAAAAAAACGCCACCCAGTTCTTTAAGTTTTGCTGACATTTATTTCCGGGATAAAGTCTAACTATTCCAAGTTATTTGTACACGATTCAGAAACAGTTTTAAAACGTGACTCGTCCAAAATTGCGAGCAGATTTACTTTGACAGAATTTGAGTAATTATCGCTTAAAAATGCAAGGAACATGAATTGATATAGTTTTAACTTCTCCCTTCTAATTTAAGATCTAAATGGCCGGCACTTGTGTTTCACTAAAAAATTCCCGTGTTACAAGATCGCGATTTTTCACGTTTGAAGTGGACGAACAATTTTGATTCATCCACATCTACTGTTTACCATTAGCGAGTTTGCAGTCTCGGTAACAATGAATTTCGTGTGTATCTTCGGAAACCGCACATTTTTACCTCTAGATGACGATAAACATCGCGGTTCTTTGACACATACAATCTCGTATGTCACGCTCGGTTTATCTGCACGTACAAGTCAGTACACTGTGTGACAGATTCACAATTTTTATGAAGTGCCACGCAAACAAACCTTTGGTAAAGTGAACCCACAAAACTATCTAAAGAAAATATCGGAATATGAACACAGATTTATCACGCCCAAGTTAATCAAAACATCAAAATGGCAATTTTCTGGCAGTGGGCTTGTTTGTTGTTCTAACAGAAATTTGAAGTGTAAATTCTACTTTGCAGTCGCCTCTCCACGTTTTTGTAACTTATTCATAACATTTTTTAACAAAAAATATAGTATTGGGTTCACAAAATATAATGTAAATTCGCCCACACAACCAAACCTTTATATACTGTGTGTGATTAGAGAAGTTAACAAAAACATTTCCAACATCTTTGGGGGTTTTTATTCTTCTTTTCCTTCCTTCCTTTTGCTCTTCCTTAACTAAATTTCTTTTGATATGAAACTTATCAAATTTTTGTTGTGGTAGAAGTTGAAGTGGCCATCAGATTTATTCGGCATCTTCCATTTTCAATTCTACTCACGCCAGCCCAACTTCTCACATATCCACCCGAAAAATATTGCGAAATACTGTTGGATCGTGAATTTATCTCATTCAAAGGCTCCCTAAGTTTCCATTTCGCCAAACTAGATGCTTTTGTATAAAAACAACGTTAAAGTTATTTTTGTTCAAGATTCGATTCTTCGAAAGAAAGAGGCACGCGCCGACAACATCTGACTTTATAAGGCTCGCATCAAATTAGTCGTCAGTGGCCTAGAGTTGTGAAAATTTTCAAAAGTAGCAGCTGCCAGTTTTGTGAGTCACTTACGTTTGCTTTCTTTTATAATATCTAATAACTCTGAGCTTTGTTTCGGTGAAATTAACGAAATTTACGATTGGAATTCTTTTTCGTTTTTGAAAACAGAATTGTCTAATTTTGAAACGCACCAAAACAGTCCACAAGATTTTTTGCTGTCCCTTGTCGTTTGTTCAAACGATAGTTTTCTCATTGCTGATATTTGAGCAGTTCTTATCTCGCCGCAGTTAATTTTATTCACAAATTAAATTTATTGTCAAGTTTTGTGTGCCAATTGTTGTTTTTGCAGCGGAGAGCTTAAATGTTTACTTGTCATAATACACACACGTTTGCGCTACGAAAAGAAACACTGCGTCCTTTTTCAATTTGTAATTTCTTTTCTGATACGATAAACTTTAGATTAAACATTAAAAAAAGAATGTTTTAAAGTTTTAATCTTCAAATGCGACAACTTCAATGCATGGTATCCAGCTGAAAAATTTAAGAATCTGTGTTTTCAAAAGTTAAATTTAAAATGCGAATCACAACCCTTTCTTAATTAGGCGACAATCTCAAAGAGAACATGACTCTTATTTCATCTGGTTCACAAATACTGATTGATCCAAAGCGTTCAATTTACCCACCGCCGTAAGAACTCTTTTATTTGCGGAAAGTCAGATCTTTGTTAGACAAAAACAAACTATTTCATGCCGCGAAAACCTCGTTCTGTTTAACGAAGTTTTAGACTTTTTTTCACGAACTAATTCATCAAAAGTGCAAAAGTTACAACTGATATTTCAGAAGAAAATCATTATGACGCACAGCTAGGCTTGCACCTGTTAGAGGCGAGACCGCGCATGCGTGATTTCTGAAAAGTCTCGACGTTCCCCGCAGCGCCGATTTAAAAACTGTGCTTTGTGTTGAACTTTAAAACTAAGCCTAAGGTTTGAAAAGTTTTCTAAATTATTCAAAGTTGGAATGTGTGTTTGAAAGGTTGTTTTTTTAAGAGCTGGCACGTGCGGCTGTGTCGCCGCATACGAAAAGAACATTACATTTCACTGAAGAGGCTGGAAATAATCAAAATCAAAAACATTAGAATATTTAATTAAATTATATTTAATTTATTTAATTTATTTTGACACAACTCTTTTGTTCCTTAAGCAATCTATAACTTTAGTTTCTCTAGCTATAATTAAATGAAACCATGTAGTGGGCTATATCAGGTTTTGCTATTAAGCAAAAGAAATTGAATTTATGATAATACTTTATGCGAATCTTATCAAATTCATTCTAACTTTAAATTCATAACACATATAGATGAAAAGCATCCATATTACACACAATAACTCAAGAAATCTTAAAATTTCGACACTTTTAAGAAAGGGTTCTATCGAAGGAGTTTAATGAAAATGACCATAAAGTCGACAATTTGACAATACCTTCCGACGTGTGAGCTTTCTGTCTGCCTTGTGTTTGAGTACGACAGAAATCATAGCATGCAGAAAATCACCTAAATTGTCAAAACTTCAAGAGCGTACATTTAGGGCTTCTAAAGTATACTGTGCAGTTTAAAAGTACTTGGAAAGTTCCGATATTCGAGACTCAAATAGCAACTAACGGACCAGTTTGTTTCCGGGACTCAAGAGAAATTCTGTTAAAGTTTGCATTGTGTTTAGATATTAATGATGTACGGACCAAGGCTCTTGACAGAAAAAAAGGGGAACCCGTTAACAATGCTATGCTGGCTAAATGGTATTTACTGGGCACTATCGCGTGTTTGCTCGATTTTTAGACAAGAAAAATAATGCGAAAAAGAACAGCTGATAAAAGGATATTGATTTCAAACTCAACGTCGGTCCGCCCGTTGTCTCGTATTTGAATTATACTAATACAAAGATCGCTTTTTCAAAATGAAGCTTGTCTCAAAGCAAGACGTTTTTAGGGGCTATTTTTTCAGTTTGTGTAAATATTTCAGGGTCTTTTCGTTCAGAGCGGGAGGATTCTTTTGTTTAAGTTTACGCCAGTAACTAAGTTTTAATATAATATATATATTTTTCATTGCAAGAAGTTATAAAATATTTTATTGATGTGGTGCGATCATTGATAAAAGAAGCGCTGCAATTTATGAGATTAAAACAGTTGTATTTCGCCACGGGGCGCTCGATAATTTGGCGTTCGGAGTACAGGCGCGCGAATAGAATCCGTAATGAATTTGAAATATTATTTCGCAAGCTAAAATTCTGTTAAACGAAATTTAATATACCTCGGATTTCATTTTCAAAAATACACAAATACAAGTCAAAATAAAAAAATCACTCCTTCCTAACAACTTCTCGATTTCTCTGTAAATAGCTGAGTTAAGGTCCAAATTTCTCATTTACTTTGTCTTAGGGAGCCATAACTGAATTACTACACAGCATCGATAATTTGAAGGGATCAGCCACAGTGTACTACAAAATAACGGGAAAACAAAGAGATATCTGTGTTCAAATGAGGAGAGACTGACTCATTTCAGAGCAAACTACCCGCTCTTCGTAAGCTGATCCTCAATGCTGTTCATTAATCCCTACCACATTTTAAAAAACTGTCATGCTGTCTATCTATTGACCGATATCAGTTTTCTGTAGATTCGGTTTCCCTTTGCTAGCTTTTCCTTGGGAGAGGACGCGATTAAACTTCAAGGCTTAATAAGTTCTACAATTTGAGCGACATCGTCATCTGAGCTATAAATGTTTTGTTAATCTTGCCTAATAGCAAGTTTGAAGGCCTTCGTTTCTCCTGTTTTTCGTTCAGCTATGAGTTCAAAACCCAAAATATTGTAACCAATGGTTAGATTCTTTGTAGTAATTTTAAAATAACTTCAATTAAGATGAACTTGTTTGAAATAAACTCTTCTTTGTAGTATGTAGAGCGTTTCGTTTTCAAGTTATAGGAGTATCGTTTGAAGTGGATAAAATTTGCTCTTTAAATTACAATTCTATATAATCTTTTCCGCAGGAAATTACCTAAAAACAATTTTCGTTTCACACAGGGCAATAACAAGAATTTTTTTTTCTTTTAGGACAAATTAACCCCTCTCTGCGACACCAAATGACCATGTTTCGATCAAGTGCCGATTGAGCCAGTCAGTACAGCAGCCGCTTTTACTTTTAGGTGTTGTTTCAGTGGTCTGTGGTTTTTTTTTTGCAACAATGTGTATATTCTTGATTAATTCTAAAGCAAGTTTTTACTATAAATAGCCCTAGATTAGTAAGAACATAATCTAGAAAAGGCCTAACACCTCTATAGTAACGGTGTTTCCATAACTTTTTTCCCAGTTTATAATCGAAGAGTACATGGTTATATTTTGATGTGTTATGAGTGAAATCTGTGCGGTGTGTAGTTTATACCGTGTGTATGTGTGTGTGTGTATGTGTGTGTGTGTGTGTGTGTGTGTGTTGTGTTTGTGTGTGTTGTGTTTGTGTGTTGTGTTTGTGTATGGGTGTATGTGACAGCGACTGAGACAGAGACACAGACACAGAGATAGAGAGTGACAGAGAATGGAAGTTATTGTAGAAGTAACAAAGATTCAATTTTCTTTCATTTATAAATGTAGCCCCAAATCTACATTTCAGTACAATCAAATGATATGGAAGTTGTAATACAATGTATGGCGTTCTTCTCCAAACAAAAAGATTATTGATAACATAAATGAAGAGAAAAGGTGATTAAACATATTCTTGCGCATTTATAAAGGCCAGAAGGGATGAAACAAGAGGAAAAACACAAGATATTTCACTACGTTACAGCCACAAACTCTACTAGAAACCTCTCACTTCTAAAGCTATACAGAAAGAAGTTGGACGGAAAGTAAAAGATTCAAAATGACATTATAGTAAAACTGTCAAAGTTTATCTCTAAACAAAAAGATGAGTTTCATGTACATTGTATGCTCGATGATCTAATTTGCCTCGCACCCTACCTCTTGAATGATGTTAATTACTGTGCTTTGAGAAGCTAGCCCATGGCCAGTTGGCGCCCGTGTCCCACTGTGTTCTCAGGCAACACAATGAGCCCGCTATTAAGTTTATGCGTTCACATCACTAATTGCTTTGAAAAAGAAAAGCGGCGAACTCTCAGTAGCTTTTAATGAATCGAAAATAGTAATCGTAACATTGTTGTTGTGATTATTGAAGTCTGTGTTGATCACAGCTGTTTTTTGTAAGGTCGTTCATCATTGTGACTGTGTGGGTTGAATTCACCTTCTACTTTGGTTCATAAAAGAACGACTCTAAAGAAACGATTGCATCCTTCTGGTTCCATTTGTGAAAGCACTAAGAGAAAATAGGAAACAGCCGACTTCACAGGTATAGAATCTACAGTCAGTTTGGATGTTAAACAGTTTTCCACAAGGAGAGAAGTCATTAATAATATAGCTGGTCAGAGATAAATTCAACTGACACGCGCGTACACTTTTCAGACACGTGGCTTTTGGAAACTGTTGCAAACAGGAAACACGGCCGCCCGCAGAAATCTTAGTGCTCTTAAAATAAAAATAGTTCCACGTTTCTTTAACGAGAACGGGTCTTGGCGTACATGCAGAGTCCAATCTTTTCTCTCAGGCGAACAGAGGGGGCTTAGGTGCGAAGGCAAATTGAATACACAAGTATAAAGCCCCACATGCACATGATATGCTTTGCGGATGTTTGGTAATATTTGCAGTACTTTGCGGTAGTGTGACTCAGCACGCATCGTGCACGTCTCACGAAACTGAATATATCTATATCTATATCTATATCTATATCTATATCTATATCTATATCTATATCTATATCTATATCTATATCTGTATCTGTATCTGTATCTGTATC
>JAOBRH010524691.1:0-16489 GCA_027575125.1 Umimayanthus parasiticus | reverse complement strand
TCATTGTTGGCTGTGGTACGTATGACTGGGTTGGGGGTGGAGTAGGTGGTTAGCTCTGTCATTGTTGGCTGTGGTACGTATGACTGGGTTGGGGGTGGAGTAGGTGGTTAGCTCTGTCATTGTTGGCTGTGGTACTTATGACTGGGTTGGGGGTGGAGTAGGTGGTTAGCTCTGTCATTGTTGGCTGTGGTACTTATGACTGGGTTGGGGATGGTTTAGGTGGTTAGCTCTGTCATTGTTGGCTGTGGTACTTATGACTGGGTTGGGGGTGGAGTAGGTGGTTGGTTATGTCATTGGTGGCTGTGGTATTTATGACTGTGTTGGGGTGGGGTATGTGGTTAGCTCTGTCTTTGCTGGTTGTGGCACACGAGGGTGTGCTGTATAGGCTGGGTCTGACTGTTGCCATTTAAA
The DNA here is from genome assembly GCA_027575125.1 of Umimayanthus parasiticus. Lineage (NCBI taxonomy): Eukaryota > Metazoa > Cnidaria > Anthozoa > Zoantharia > Parazoanthidae > Umimayanthus > Umimayanthus parasiticus. The sequence continues at coordinate 16,078 of JAOBRH010524691.1, read as the reverse complement.
CAAGTACTAAATTAGCTTGAATTCAGGCTGGCATGTTTTTATCATGTATACCTCTTATTAGCAGAGTGCGAGGTCCTTTCTGCAAGTTATGGACCGTGTTTTTTCCTTTCCCTTTATGGCGAAGCGCGCGTGCTATGAAAACAAGGAAGGAAGAAACGAGGACCCATAGCTTGCCGTGCGGACCGAGCAAACGAGGCTAATAAGATGTTTATTTTATGCCTTTGTTGATTACTCCAGTTTTGAAACGGTGATCGAGAGCTAGCGGTCCCTACGGCAACTTATGGACCTGGAATTGACCAATCACAGCACACAAAATCAGTCAGCCACATAATAAAAAGCATTAAATCCTTCTTAAGATGATTTATTAATGCTTTTTTACAGCAGTGACAACCAACACTGGATCTAACTTCTTTCGTAATTTCGTATTCCCACATTTGTGAGTAGTGCTTGATGACCCATTGTCATCCAAGTCTGGTGAGCTGCTCATTTTCGAAAAGGGCTCCACTGCTTGCTCGGATTGGCACGAGTCCTTCGCTTTCACCATAGCAAACAGCTGTTAAATCCTTACAAAACGATTTTCTTTTGTGTTGGCGAGTAAGCTGAATATCGGTTTTAATCAACAAGGGTTGATATGGTACGTTACTCGCCCTTAATTAAGGTTTGGTGTTTAGATGACGTTTCGAGCGAAGGGTTAACTTTTCGAAGCGTCAGCTAAACAGCAAACCTCACGACCGAATAATGTACCATATAAACAGCGTTGAAACCACCTGGCACAATCTTCAAAAATAATTGAAATACAAATACAGCCGATATTCTGGAGAAATAGCGTTATATAATAAAAGAAATTGCGACTTCAGTTCGAGAGCAAAATTAATAGAGCTAGCAATAAATTTGTCCTTGCTCGAGTTCAATTTTTGATCTCCCGTACCCATTTGGTGACACTTACATCGTTCAAAATACTGAAAACAATAAATACGAAGAACTGCTTAACTTTGTCTTGTTCCCCAAATCTGTCCGATCGCAAATGCATTTGATTACCGCGTTGACATTCGCAGTTTGTGTCAAAAATCTATTTGTTGGATTCAGTGTTACTCGGAAGTTACTTAAAGTCAAGAAACAATCAAGACGAAACGTTCTAAATTATAACAATACAGCAATAACAAATGTCATCGAGTTTTAATCCAGAAATGGATTTAATACATAAGTTTACAAAATTGATGAATTTCTCCCTCAACTCATATTCATGTTAGTTAAAACCATTGTTCATATACTGTATAATTTCAATTGACCGTAAAATTGAAAAAAGTACACCCTGAACTTTTGACTGACCGATGATCAAAGAACCCTTCTTTGATTTTCGAGTGTCTTTTAACGTCAGTACGACGTGTGACGTGTGTAAAGGATCATGCTGATTACCTCAGGCAAGCGGTCATAGATATATTTCCACTCCGATCCTCTCCAGATCACATTTCAAAGAGAAACAAGGTTTCTGGTATCAATAACATTTACTACATCTTTTACTTTGTCAAACGCGGAAAAGTTTTCATATGAAAAGGTGCTGTCCAATCCAGGTATCTTGACTACTGCGCATGAAAACCAACGTCACGGAGTTTCTGGGAGTTTTTCAAAACGCTTTTCCGCAATAACGTTCATTAAGTGGTCTTGTAAATTTCTGGTAATCGTACTAACTGTATCGGTTACAGATGTTTTTATAATTTGCTGTCATATTTTCTTTTCTTTGAAACATCCGTCTGGTTTTTTTTCTCTGCTTTATGAAAACCTGGCGCCATTGTAAAATGTTTGTTTATATCAATGGAGTATCTCATTTGATTGGCGGAGAAAACATCATCTACACATTGAATCGCACCTGTACCCCCAAGGATATCAACTCTGATTTTACAATTTCGTACAATGAATGCATTTGAATATTAGTTGAATCCATTGCTTTGTAACAATATTGTTGCCACTTTCATTTTTCTGCTGCAAGCTATTTATCATTCCATTTTCAAAAGTAAGCTGATGTTCACTCCCACAAACGTTTCTCCAATAGCTCTCCAGCATAACCCAGCTTGTGCTGATAGAAACCGGCCTTTTTCACGACCAGGGTCCTTGACAACTATGTGCAGTATATGATGCAGTTGTTCGCAGAAGTCTTTGCACTGTATAGGTGTTTCGTTGGCATCTGTGAGTCGAAATTACAGAAAGGCTTTAGAAGCCAATTTGCAATGTCAATTAAAGTTCTTTAACTTACTCGATTTGTTACGATATCTGCACCTCGTCTCAATATACCACACAACGCAACAACAAATTGTTGTTCTCAGAACAAAGTACTTGCCTTCTACCATATTGATTGACGTTTTTTCCTATTCACGTCTCATAGATGTTCACAGAAACCGCTCATTTTGCTGTAAAGATTCCAGCTATCTCTCTCACCTTACTGGCTATTCCATTATAAGTATTTCCTGTCTTCACATCTCAACTGATGCTTTTGGAAAAGGGGTTCTGTAGGCTGTATCTCTGATTCATATATTAAACATCTCAACTTCATGTCACTTAAGTTTGAATTCTTGCATTATATATACTATATTACACGTAGACTGTATTTTACTAGAGAAAAGTCCAACGACATTCAGTTAATGAGGACCAAAATCAAAATCAACGATGTAATGGTTTGTCCGATTTACATCACTTAACGTCCGTGGGAATTGCTGTTTTGATATCAGTGAAGCTTCTTCGTTCTTGCTATTTCATGTGGCCCGAACGTTTGTCCTTCTTTCATGTCTTTGCATCGTTGAAGTTGAACTTAACATGGAAATGATGACTCTGTTACATGGGCCCTTACTGTCTACTAAGCAGTCTCGTTTCCCGTTCCAAGAAATATCCTGACGTCTTCATTTACCTGTTGTAGTCAATAATCATAAAGCAATCTTTGTCGATGCTCTATAAAACGTCTAGAAGATTCGTCATCTTGTTAAGGAGTCATTGCTGTTTCACTTGTACTGCGGACATTCACGTCTAGTCCGCAACGAGCTTCACATTGTACGCGTCTGTGCCAAAAAAAGTGAAAGCCAAGAAAAATTTCACTCTCCTGTGGCGAAAGACATCGCTGACAAGGGGTGTTGCACAAAGGTCGGCTCTAAAGGAAACATCCAACAAATTGTTGACGCGAATGTTGCCAACTTTTGCACCAGTTTCTGTTATTATTCCAGTTAGCTGACGCAATTTGTGAACACGACTTGGAAGGAATCTCTGCAGTCTAACATCTTTCAACGCAGAGCTCTTGTCATCAATGAACAAAAGTTGGCTCATACCCTCACTTTGTTTACCTAGCCACACAACTGGTCGGTCAGGATGTCGATACCTTCCTATATCACATCGACTTATTGCTCTGATTGCTCCATGAAGATCTTCGTAAGCATTCTTCATAATTTCACTGTAGCTTCGGCTTCCGCCTTCAAGAACATGAATGCAAGCAATAATATACTTGTACAAAAATGAATGGACAGACTTTTCCTCGGCGCACCATTGGAATATTTTACTTTCAGCTGTGGAAAGGTCAACTGGAACAAGTGGAGCAAGAAAGACCCATAGACGCATTGTAAGCTCTCTCTTTGAATCATATTTTAGTGCCTCGTTTAGAAGTGCCAACAGTTCCCTGGCAATTGAATGTAAGGGTTTGTTCTCCTTTTGGCACAAATCCATTTTCATTCTAACAATGCGACGATTGATTGGTGCTATACTTGCAGCAGCACTCGCTTTGAGTCGGGCCAATAACTCCAAAATCTCTTTGATGTTTAATGCCTCCTCTGCGCTGTGATGATATTTTGCTTTCTTTGTAAGGCAAACAAGACGCATTCGCCAGTATGCATACTCATCACTGTCAGGTACACACTCCAGTGTGTCAAATGCCGACGATATACCATCGAGAATAAATGGTGCTGCATCAGGAAGCTCAAGGTATGCTAGTAATCCACCCTCTGTATCTCGATCAACATGTTCAAAAAGCTTGCACAGCATTCGAACTTGTGGGATATATCCATCTATTACATCTGGAGAGAGGCTAATTGCACGTCTGAAGTACTTGACCCCTTCCTCGGCCATTTCTATAATCTTAGCTAGATCAAATCCTTGGCTGATCATATGACTCACTTGACGACTGTAGACTACTCCTTTCATTTGTGCAAACTGACCACGAACTGTACGGGAGGCACTATCTTGCACACACTGGATTCCTTCATCAGTGTACCGGATTGCCAAATCAAAACTAGCAATCTTCTTCTCAATACTGTAGAAACGACCCAGATGCACCTTAAAAAAGGGGTTATCTGGAAAAACTGAAATTGCTTTCTGAAACACGCTAATTGCATCCTCTTCATCTGGGATATCGTTAATCAGTGGCGAAAAATACCGATGTGAGTGCTCGTCTGTGACTCGATTGAGAAGCATATCACTAACGACTGCTTCAGGCATATGTGAGATACATTCAATTGCCTTTTCTGCAAGTTGCTTCGGCCAGTTTGCTGTATTAACTTGTCTTTCGGGAAATTCGGCAGTGAGAAGTTGGCGAAGCATCTCTGCAGCAATGACATCATGTCTTGGCCTCCACTTCCCATCTTCTTCAAGTAGAAGCTGCTGAGGTGCTTCTTGCAGGTAGGACTCCAAAGAAATAACCTCTCGGAATGGTGCTTGAAGTATTTCAGCAAAAACACCGGCATTGAGAGAATTATGTCCATAATGATGAGCCATTGCGAGGAAAAGGAGGACTTGACGCTCTCTATTGTGAAGATTTTTAAGGCAATCTTGGACGAACGGTTCCAATGCAGTAAACTCTTCTTCAAAGGTCACCAGTGCATAGTAAAATGGAATTTGTAGCTCTGAAATTTCACAAGAGCGCAGTTCTCGCAACTTGCCCAACTTGCTCTTTCTTTCGTAGCTATAAACCTCCACAAAGGCATCAATTTCTCCTCCACTGAGAGTATCGGCAAGACAAACAGGCGGTGTGTGTGGGCTTGCTTTCCACTGGTTGGCATGTTTATCACTTCCATACTTTCCTTGTTGACGAAGATGATAAACTTCCAGCAAGACGCATGGAACTCTATTGTTGGACAGGCTAGTGTAGAGCATGTCCAAGTCAAACTCTTCTCCTTGAACTTGTTTGCAATCAATCAAAACAAGGACTGGCAAGCCCGTAAACTCTGCTAATTGCTTGATGGCTTGCATAACTTCACTACGATTACCAGGCTTGAGACAAACGCAAGGATATTCCCAATGATAATCAAACAGAATCTTCCGGGCTGATGTCGTCCCACCAGTGCCACGTTTGTGAGGCAGCCGCAGACTCATTGTACCAGCTCTAATCAGGAGATCATCGATCTTGTCTCTTACCGCCTTCCAACTTTCTCTTTCAATGGCGTAATCGTTCTTCAGAGCATACCATGAAATGGTACCACCACGATAGAAGTGGTGGGCATCATGCTCACCAAACTCTGGATGGTTTCCTGTTGACAAGTACAGAACATCCAGTTCTGCGTTGATCCAACGCAGTGGAGCTGGAACCACTCTCACTTTCTCTATTCCCGCAGCAGGTAACTCAAAATCGTTTTCTGCATTAGTAAACGGCTGAGCTGTAGCGCAAGTCAGAATAGCATTGCAAAAATCTTCAAGACTAAGTTCCGTCACTGGAACGTCCCAGTCAGCTGCAGTATCTTGCAGGTTCCGGTCTACAAACTCTCCAGTGGAAACAACAGACAACTTTACCTTACTTCTCAAAGAAGAACCCTCGACAAGGGTTAGTAGCTTACAAAGCTTCCGGCACCGGATAGAAGTTTCGTCACTAGATTTCCACAAAATGACAAACGTTATTGGTAAAGGATAGTTCTTTCCAAGTGCCAGAAAAAACTCCCTTGCCCATTCCAAGTTCTCTCCAACATTTCTGCTTGATTCTGGTATGCCTTCAACCAAAACCCATGAGACACCATTAGGAAGGGTTACAGAGGTTTTCCCTTCATCTCCAGGACCAGGTGGTAGAATACGGCAAACTTTCATTCCTGAATTTTGGCAATAGATATGGCTGCTTGCTAAACATCCTGATGATACACTGTTTATGTCAAAGTCAAACACAGAAATCCATGGAACCATAGCAAGATATTCGATGAATGGGCTTACACTCTTGTCTTGTGGAGAAACAAACAGAACATGTCTATGCCTTCTGTCTGTCAGACACAAGTCCTCAACAAACTGGATAGCTCTCTCAGGACACGGAGGGGGAATCGGTGTAGAAATTACCGAACGCGGTGAATGGAAACAAAAGCTTCCGGATCTTGACAAGTGGCTGAACAGTGATTCTGCTGCACGATCCCATGTGAATGTACGAATCCACTCTTGTCGCAGGTCAGATGCTAAATGGAACGCTTGATCCCTGTCATCAAAAACTTTGTCTATGGCTACTGTCCAGTCTTCCTCATCTGGCCCAATTAGTAGATCGGAGAATTTCGGATCAAGGTATTCTCTGATTACTTGAGACATACCACAGGATTCGCTCATTAAAACTGGCACTCCAGCCGCAAACGCATCCAATGCTGTAGTGCCAAAACTATCCGAACTAAAAGGCATGATGACCAAGGATACACCGCGTATATCCACGTCCACCATCTCTTTGCTTACATCAAAACGTTTAACTTCAACTTTTACGTGCTTGGATGAGCAATAACTCTTCAGGTTTTCCTCCACTTCGTCCATTTTCTTCTGCTCAGTGCCACGGACAAGCAGTTTAATAGCCTGCTTTCTTCTCTTGCAGTGAGCTAGACAACGTGCAGCTTTATCTAAATCCAGCATTTGATCATTGCTCAAGTCTCCAAGCACCATGCAACGGTACTGAGGAGTTGGAATCGAGTTCCTTTTCTCCACCTCCGACATGCCTGGAATAAGCTCTATCACTTCTCTGTTTAAGACAGCACTCCATTCATCTTTCAGTAAAGGCCCAATAGCTCCAACAAAATCTGCAGACAGTCCTAACTCCCTTTCACTTTCTCTTTCCTCTGCAGACTCAGAGGCACTGTGACAATTCTGTTCCTCTCCAGAAGAAGTATGAAAAATATGAAGCCTCTTGCAGTTGAGCCTCTTAGCCTGGTGCGCCGCTGCAGCTCCAGTCACGCGGCCATACCCAATAACAAGATCAACTTCAAAAGGAAAGGTGTCGTGCAGGAATAACAACTGGGGACTGCCATTAGCAATTCCAGGCTGGGAAGAGGCCTTAATCAGAAAGACGCCATCTCGCTTTGCCTTTATTTCTTCTTGGCTGGTAAAATCTAACACAAGACAGGCAACTTGTGTATCCAACTTTGCAACACTTCGGCTTAAATAACTGTTGACAGAACATATATCTCGATACCAACAGCACCAATTATCGCAAATGAACAGGATTCGCCTTGGGGAGGAAACACCTAAAAGTAACAGAATTTATTTTAAAGCTTGCTGTAAACATAAACACATCTTCAAAGACATGTGGTTTTCAAGTTTGCAATAACAAAGACAATAGCAGAAAGTTAGTAACTACACTTGTAAGTTATGGTAACATTTGTTTTCGTGTCGGCTTTTCCAAAATGAGAAAAGACAAAATAACCCAGGAAGCTTTCTTTCAAACACCTTAAGTATTCAGATGGCAAAGGCCCTTCAAAATACATCATGGTTCTACAGGCTAATGCCACATAACAAGCCATCAAATGGTCCAAATCTCACTAAAACATGGATCGGGTGCAAAACGCTTAAAAAGTCATAATGACTATATTACTATATTGTAATTTAAAGAAAAGACTTACCTGAAGACAAAGGTATCGAGGAAGCTCGTTTTGCTTCAGGTAACACCATCTGTTATTGTTGAAAAGATAGTGTCATTAACGGGGCCTTACTGGTCTAGTATTCGTTGTCACTGGTTTAACAGCTGGACTACGCATAGCCGATTAAATTAAATTTAGGCCGAGCACAATTATCTGGGATTGGTAACTAGAGTCTGCGTCGCAGGCTATTTAACAGCATGCTGTTATGAGAATACCGGACACGTGAACTTTAACACTAACTTATTGTGATTTGAGCAGTACTACGCTCTATACAAATTATGTTTAGTGTCTGGATATAAACTAAAAAATCACATTCAGATATTTTACTATTGTTTAAACATGCTGTCTACACGAATGTCATTGTTACCACTTGAAACAAAAAGCTTTGGATAGAACAGTCACAAGTAACACGGATGTATAAGCTTTAGGTGAAAATGACCCCAAATCCCATTGGGTAACAATCACTCAACTTTAAATCCTTGTCTTTGAATCTTACCAATAATCAACAAACAGCAAGTCAACAACTACTTACCTTTCTTTCGCCATCTGTTTTCTTGTCTTTACTACCCCCTCGGTTCTTCAAATTTGCCAAAGTAGTCTTCTTTTCTGCTGTAAAAACCCCTGCTTCTGTCTTTTCTTCAGTTTGTAAACTTCTTACTGGCACTGAGCAAGGGATTTTGTTGGCAACAATTTCTTCAAAAGAGTCTGTCTTGTTTCTGAAAAAAGTTTCATGAGTCTTAGGAAAAAAGCTTCAAGGAATTCAAACGCAGCAATACGAGTAGGTTTTTCTCGTGTTAACCCTTTTTCCTTTCTTCTATCCTGTACATAATCACATTGCTAATCTGATATCTGTCAGACCTAATTCCTGTTATATCTGATAAGGAATTGTTAATATCTACCTCAATGGATAAAATGAAATTAATGGATGGTTTATTTCATAAAATAATTGGCAACCCTATTACGTATGCAAAATTGAAATTAAAAATTACTTAAAATAATTTAATACACTATAATACTATCTGTTTTGCAACAGAGCTTTTGCCACAGCTGCACCTAAACTTTGGAATCGTCTGCCCTGTGAGCTTCGCTGAAATTCAGAGAAGGACTAAAATGTTTCTGTGGGGTCAGTATTGTAAAAGGCAGTACTTGATACAGAGATACAAGTGCACATTTGCTAGTTATGCCTCCAGGTATCAGTTCTTCAATCTTGTCAAAACCAACCGTGATTTTGCTGAGTACACGCTAGCGGGTATAAATCAATATTTGACAAGAGAAGAGCTTGTGAATATTCCTCAAGCTCCACAAGACAAATGACAAGTGAATGACAGATGTTCCCTTATAAAACGTTTTCCGCAGCATTTGCTTAAAAGCGTAGACAGCGTTTTTTCGCAAACGAAGCATTCGATAACTCAGGGTAGATTTTTCAAAATCAAAACAGGAACAGAAGGTGGAAGGAATAGCACAAAAATTCAATATTACTAATGACTAGACTGCAATGAGTGACATCAAGAACTAAACGTCTTCAACACATATGATCATTACTGATACAACAGTCCTGTAACTGTTAATTTCTGCTACCTTCCTTTCATGTGTGTGGGGTTTTTTTAATACTGCTCCACAAGCTTTCTTTCCAGCAGAATTTACCTACCACATAAAATCCAAAACTACCGCATCCTTCCACGCACACACTGTAATAACTAACCAACAGGCTAGCCAACATCAGCTTGGTAACAATATCCTCAAATGCCTGACAGTTTTTGATAGCAAGATAAAAAAAACAGTAGTTTCACTAGAGCTACTTTTTGGAAGCTTTAGCTCGCACATACAGTCTGCGAAATAGGTTAGCACTCTTCCCCATTCACATATTAACAAAACTCAAATAACTTACTTCGTTCCAAATTCACTTAGACTTGATAAAGATGCATGGAGTGTATGATCAAATGGTTCAACTGCAAACAAACAATGAAAACAAGGAACAAGGTTAGGTGCTGTGGAATTCCTCAATAGACACTTATTTGCTTTTGAATTTCGCCCAAATCTAATGCTCATGTTCTAATAATATAAAACAGAATCCTTGAAAGCTCCAAAGGTCTGGTAATCTTGAGTAACAGCAACTTGAACAATAATAGTGACGTGCTTGATTGGCGCATTTAAAAATCTAAATGTGCTTACAAAAGCTAAGAAACTACTAAAAGTACAAACAAATAGACTAGCTAACTAAACACTAGAGTTCATGAAACAGATGACAACGAAAAAGGTAAGTTTTAAGTGCAGTCCTAAATGATGAGATGGACGAAGCTGACTTGCTATGCTCAGGTATAGAGTTCCTAAGTTTAGATGGATAGAAGGAGAACGCCCTCTCGCCATAATAGATTGTGTTAGAACGGTGGGAGGTCTGTAGTAAGGATTTTGCAGGATAGCCGAGTTTGTGGATTGGGCAGTGAAGCTCTAGTAAATCCGATAAGTTGGATGGAGCGGATTGGAAGATAGGAGTAGGACCTCAAATTCCAATCTTGCAGGTTTAGGTAGCCAGTGGAGTGTTCCCGAAGATGGTCAAATCGACCAGCTCCCACAATCAGTCTAGCCGCAGTATTTGTACCCTTTGCAGCTTGGCGAGTTCGCAGGAGGGCAGGCTGTAAATAAGACTGTTACAGTAGTCAATATGAGAAATGACGAGTGCATAAACCGCTTGATTGCGTCGGGGGAAAGATACTTCTGAATTCGTCCAATAGGGTTAATGAAGAAACCTCTTTCTAGCAGATTTCATTTAAGTGACTTGTTAAGGTGAAGTTAGTGGGATTTTATGTTAAAAGGAACACCAGCAGCTCCAAACTGTTCTCCTAGAGAGGGGTTCTTGCAAATTGCAATGTTAAGCGTAGTACCTCTTTTTAACCTCGATTAGTGTGCAGCTTATTGCATGTATGCCAGTCAAAAACAGCTTTGATACACGCAGAAAGACAGTCGACTGAAAATTCAGGTGTTGATAGTCTTACGGTAACATAAAACTGGGTATCATCGGCATAAAGCAAACATTGGAGATTATCGGCTGTTGACGTCTTGCAGTGGAGCAATATATAGTGTAAATGATAATGGTCCAAGAATGGATCCTTGTGGTACACTGTAGGAAATATCCCGAGATGATGAGGAAGATCCAGCAATGCTCACTGTTTGGGTGCGACCTCGAAGACAAGAAATAAACCAATTTAGAACAGCTCCTTTCAATCCAAAGCACAGATGAGGACGGGATATTAATATATCATGGTCCTGGGTCTCGAATGCTGCCAAGAGATCGAGTAATATGAGTATGACGTCATTACGGGAATCAAGAGTCTCCAAGATGTTATTAATGACTCGTAAGAGTGCAGTCTCGGCGAAGTGATGTGGGCGGTTAGCTGACTCGAGTGAAGGAAATAGAGCGTTGTTGTTGAGGTAGTTGTAGGTTTGAATAGCAGCCAACTATTCTATGACTTTACTCATGAATGCGGTGTTTGCCAGAGGGCAATAGCTCCGATAGATTTCTGAGTCCAAGTCTGATTTCTTAAGCTTTTGATAACAACCAACTTCTCAAGGGGAGTAAGAAATTTACCAGCAGTCACTGAGATGCTCACTAGCAACAGGTGCTACATGTGTAGATCAGACACATGTTGTTTCACTTCAGATGTAGGAATTGGGTCTAGCTTCCTAGTCTTGGAAGATAGTGAACGCATGACGTCTACAATATACGATTTAGAAGGTGTCTCAAAGTCCACAAATTGATATGAAGGTTTCAACTGATTGAACAAAGGTATTTTCTATTTTCAAATCTCTCTTGGAATACATGGGGTGGAATCAATGTTATTTTGAAAGTTTTGCGCACGCTATATTATCTCAGAAACGGATAGGTTACTGCATTAAGTACCCTTGATAATCTTGAATTTGTGAAACAGTTCAGACTTGTGAAGCGTTGAAAAGCAAACTATGTACCTGCTACACTTTTACTTCGTGAATCAATATGCACTTTAGCTACGCTACAGCTCTGGGGCAGCACCTAAAACGGAATAGAGACAGAAACCTTTAGAAAAGAACAAAACAGCATGTTGAGCGCAGTATCTTCAGCATGGTAAATGTAACTGGATTAATTGTTTGAACATGCTTCTGTTTTTTACACGTTCTTAAGGAATATTGATTATTTCAACGATTAATTTTTCCCCCATGCTTTTATTTACGGTTATTCAGGTGATTGATCCTTAGCTATATTTATCCTCGTTATATACATTAATGAGATCTTTGAACTTTAAAATAGAATTCTCCCTAATGATAAAATTATTTAAAACGAGGCATTAACACACAGTTATAATTGTTTAAAACAAACGTTTGTTTTAAACAATTATAGCTGTGTGTTAATGCTTCATTTAAAATCATCTTTGAACTTATTTCGAACTATTTTTTGCACATTTCACCGGTGCAAGGGACTTCTATTAACCCAAAGGTGATGTTACCCTTGTATCCACTAGTTATATTCTGCTTTTCTTGTTTCAGTATATTTTGTAAATTGTGGGAATAGTAAATCTTTGAACCTCTGCAGCGCCTTCCTAGATGGTGTTCTTTTTTTGCAGGCAAAACAGTCCAAACTGATTGGCTAACCGATCCCCTAGATTTTAACATCACATTGCAACTGAACTCTAGTCACTACATGTAGTACTCCGACTCATATTTTTGCAGCTTTGTTAAATAAAGCGTATCTTTATGCAAATATATTTAAGGAAAGTAAAAACGCTTGTGTGACTTACGACTCTTACTCTTATTACATGTATGAACAAATAAAATGCATAAGCACTGACAGGGGACCACTGACTTTAAAGTACCTGTTGCGGATTTTTATCAACCTCCATTTGTTCATCCGCATATGCTATCAAATGCTGTTTCTTTGCATCTCTATCTCTTTCTGCAAATTCAACCTCTAGTTCTTCTTCCCTTTTCTCTCCTTCTCCTTGCTCAACGTCTCCGTTTTCTTCCTCGCGACTCTCTTGTAAAACCTCAAACTTGTTTGACACAGGACTAAGAATTGAGACGTAAATTGATGTGTTAGTAGTAGGAAATCGCACAATGTCCGAAACAATTACTTATCCAAAAATTTTACTATCAATTAAAATCCTACCTTGTATGTTCAGTTGTCGTAGGCATCTCTTCTAACACTGTGTCATCTGTAAATATCGCCAAAAACAAATATCTTAAGACTTGAATATAAAAAGCTACATAACTACTACACTACTAGAAAAAGTTTTTTTCTTGAGTACTACATGTACAACTTACTTCGCACTACAACGCCAATAGTGATACCTGATGGCATAAAACAAAAAACAAAGAACAAGAAAGAGGACACTATAGTTTTCCTCATGCTTGTTTTGTATCTGCCTTGTCAACTGAAAAAGAAAGTCTAGGGATTTTTAGTCTTTACCACAGATAACAACGGCCGACCATTTCCAGCAAATAATGCCTGAAATTTGTTTGCTTTATCCTTGTACGTTTTCATGTAGATATGTGTAATACGGGTTAAAAAAATATAAACTGGTCAGAATGTCAACTAATATATAAGAAAGTCACAAACAGAGTATAAAAAACTTTTAATTACGGATAAGTTGGATTGAATCAGTGGCAAACACATACTGTACAAACAACTGTTTACCGTATCTTTCTATATGAGTTGTGATTGGATGGCCATCAAAAAGTGTCTCAACTAGTCACGTCAACAGAGTTTTATTTTGAACCAAAAGAGCAAGTAGCATGTCTTGTTTGACAAATCGATGTCAAAATTGAAATTTGAAGATTCTTCACAACCACTCCCCCCCCCAAAAAAATATAATGTATCGCGTGTTTTTTCCCACTGAGAGAGCACAAAAATGTTCATCAGGTCCCGGTTCCCCAAAACCTCGATTAACTTAAATTAAACTAACCAAGGGTTAGTTAATCCGTGGTTTAAAAAGTGTTCCTCAAACCTCGTTAGTGAACCGACTAACCCAAGGTTAACGTGCGTCTCTGCATTCTCATTGGCTCCCGAACATGGCGTGAGCAAGAACTCAGCAAAGTCACTGGTTCGATTCCCGGAGCTGCAAGCTTTGATCAATCATTTCTTTCTCGTTCTCTTTTCTCTATTAGCCTTTCCTCTATTATTTAAAACATTTTCAATGCTTTTTGTTGCATCTGAGAGTTGAAATTACAGGGAAATGAAAGATACTTAGAACAGAAACAGTCTTCACGATCTTCGAAAGTTTTCCATTGTCAGCACCCGTCGTTTAACTCTTTAAGTTCTAAGCGCTTTTAGCAAACAGTTATAGATATCACATTAATAATGGATTTTTAGTGTGTTTTTAAAGGATGTATCTGTGGCAAGTTATGACGTGTTTAAAGTGTCTCGAGTTTGTTCAATTGCTTTGGCAAGTCGGTCGATTAGCGACTTAATCCACCTAACTAGGTGGGTCAAAAATTTAAGTGGGTTAGCGCTAATCGGTGTTTGTGGAACAGAATTTATTTGTGGGTTAAATTTTAATCCTGAGTTAGACGATTTAACCCTGGGTTAGCACTAATTGGTTTTTGTGGAACAGAATTTATTCGTGGGTTAAATTTTAATCCTGGGTTAGACGATTTAACCTGGGGTTAGCACTAATCGGTGTTTGTGGAACAGAATTTATTCATGGGTTAAATTTGAATCCTGTGTGAGGCAATTTAACCCTGGGTTAGTTCTTATCGAGGTTTCGAGGAACTGGGCTATGGGTTATAACAATAACAGAAACCTCCTAAGGCAGCACTTACTACACCTAAAGTATACTAGTTTGAATTAATAAAGGTCGGGTTTTGCAATACCAATTTCAATCTTCATCAAAAACACTAAATGGGGATGTGGTATTCATCTATCAACTGTTCTTACCTGTTGTGTCTTCTGTCTTTTTCTTTTTCTTCTTTTTCTTCTTCTTGTTGTTCTTTCTCTGTAGAGAATTATTAAAAAATTAATTTGGAATACAGACTGAATTAGTTTACAATACAAACTAAAAATAAACCTTCCTTTTTAACATAAATAACAGTATTTTAAGGAATTTGAGTTGTGCAAACCGTGTTTGTTCAGCGAAAGTTCAATGTTCAAACCTCACATCAACTCATAAACTGCCACAATATTTTACTCACATTCCTCTCACTAAACGCTATTAGTATCGTCAGATCCGTTTTAGCTCTATTTGCAACGTTTTCAAATGCAAATCTACTAGGAAAAGCTTTTAAAAATTTTAACACAGTGCAAAGTACATGGCCACCATCTTGGATTTCAAAAAAGGTATTGCACAAAACCTATGACGTCACAAATCACGTGCAGTGTTAACTATATTACAGAGAATATCGATTAATTCTCTTGAAGACTAGAATTAGCACTTAAAAATGTTGAAAATAAAGTTTTGAACAGATCTAAAAGCTATAAAAACTGAATTTTCAACCGCCTTCTGCAGTCTTCTTTGCACTTGTTTTAAAGATTTCGTTAATTAATGGGAAAATTATTCAAAAACTTGAAATTTTACTAAACAAGGCACCGAAAAAGACATTTCCATGGCAACAATTGATACCCTTGACGCAAAACTTTTCAAAGAATCTTGTTTTCCAATAAATTTTAGCAAAATTCACCACATTTGGTTGGTATTACACTATTACTTGAATATCAAGAAAGTTCTTGAAAGCTGACAATGCAGGCATTTGCCGCCCCCTCCCAAGGCGAAATAAAGTATGCAAATGTTACCTGACGAGATGTTCCTTTTGCGGCTCGTGTTTGCATTTTCTCTTTTACCTCAAGCTCAGTTTCCTATTCAGCAAACAATACAAAATAGAAGGATATGGTGTCAAGAAGTAGCAACATGTTACTGATTAAAATATTGTTTTCTCGAGCATATGACTTGTGCTTGTTCCATGGTATGCCAGTCTATCCAATGAGGACTTTTTGGCTAATTGCCGCCCATGGCGACTAAACAAGAACAGTTTTAAGTATAAACGGAAAACAATTTTACACTTAATTTGTGGGAAAAATGTCAGTCTCGCACAACATTGAGACCTAGTTCAAAGAAATGAAAATGTCGTTTATATATTGTTGGAAAAATTAGTTAAAGTTTTTTGTCAATGCATGTATTTTTGTACTGTGGATCCCTGGTATAAATATTTTCGGAAATTTTTAAAAATAAACAAACAACCTTATATTCTGTCTCATCCAAAAAATATGTTAAATAGTGGAT
>JAOBRH010523580.1:5942-16489 GCA_027575125.1 Umimayanthus parasiticus | reverse complement strand
GGGGCGACTCCCATACTTGCCCTGACGGGGATGCTCTCCGTAACTTTCAGGAGTTGAAATTATGGATCTGGTAACTTTTAGGGTGCCAGGAAGAAACAATTCGCACTTTGAGTCAAAACTGCAACTTTTAGAGCGTTTTTGAGACGTGACATGTCAATATCCGTTCAGTTGTAGAAGAACTTGCTGTCTTTTGGCGATTATTTTCAATATTCCTGTGCTATTCTATGAATGAAAATTTCCGAGGTAGCTTTTAGGGAATAAAATTGGCTGGAGCAACACCCAATATGGTAACTTTTAGGGGTTGCTTTTGAAAATTTCGACGAGCATCCCCGTCAGTTATAAACTTATATATGGAAGCCCCCCCCCCCGGGAATGTACGCAATCGGCTCATGGCAAGATGTTCAAGTCAACGAACTGCAGCCTAAAGTCTAGACTTTTGACACTTGAATATCTTGTCATGAGGCTGCGTGTGTTCGGCTTATCTCTGGAACCGCTGCAGACCAATGCATTGTTTTATGCTATCATTACATTAATTAGTTAATCATTTATCCTTTGGGCCAACACCATATTTGCTTCAACATCCGGGCAACATCCTGACTGCAATCCGTCTCAATCGTCCTCAAATTAAGCGATCAGCCGATTATATTTGCAAAACTCAAGGCGGAATTGTGCTTCAATTATTTGTAGCAGAATTTATTTTTGTATTCGCAACCTCTTTCAAGGACCTATATGTAAAGAGAGCGCGATCATATCCATGCCGCGCCGTGAAACAGTCCCTGGACTGCAGGTCAAAACATGTGCAGATGCCCTCATTTGGGATCCTTTGTACCCGCCATTTTGCAATTTGATTACAAGACGATACAACAGGCACAGCGAGATTTCCCGCAAGGCCCCCCTCCCCCACCGCTGTTTTTGATTTTTGAGGACCTATTTTGTCTTACGTGGATTCAGTATTTTTTAAAATAAAAGCTTGAGACAAATCAGACATCAAATTTTTCCCATATTCTGATATTGATCTATAATTTTGAAACAGAAAACCTAAAAATCTAGATTTTGTATATAGCAGACAGTAGCCCCTTCACCGCTCTCCTTCAAATGGTAGCCTGCGCTGCGTAGCGGCTGTTTTTTGTTGTTGTTGTTGTTGGGTTTTTTTTGAGGGGAGGGGGGGGGGAGGGAGAGTAAGTAGAGATCGAGCGGCGATCGAACTAGCCGCCATATTGGACGCGCGAGAAAAAGGAAAACTGGATATACGTTGAAACATTTGTTGAAAATCGACGTAACTATCGGATTCTTTTAAGATATTCATTAGTATCGAATGGAGAGCTTGTTTGAACTTCTTTTCTTTGAGATTCCTCACCGACACTGGAATCCCATTCCATACTTTTGCATCCACACGTGAAAAGGCATTTTTTTGTATTTCCAGCCGAGATTGTTAATGTAAAATGCATTAGACAATAGATGTAGTTGATCGCGTGCGGTAAGTATGGATGCTGCTGGTATGGGTAAATAGGTCTTTTTGGGGGCTATTCCATTTTGAATATCAAACATCCTACAGCAAACGGCTTCACAATGAAGAAAGTTCACCGGTAGGGAGTCGGCCTCGATGAAAAGGGGAAATGAGAAAAGTTAATAAACCGAAGGGCCCGTTTTTGGAGGATTAATATTTTGTTTATGTTGCACTTACTTGCCATTCCCCAAACCGTCAAGCCATACGATACGTGCGGAAGCATCAGGGATTTATAAATATTTATTAGGGTGATACGTGGCACAAAGTGTCTAAGTTTGGCCAGTAACCCTACCGATTTACTTACATACTCTTCCCCCCAGAAAACAGCCACAACGCAGGCTATCAAATGGCTCCCCCCATAGAATGCGCTTCGCATGCAGTTCAGGAAAGGGCTGGATTCTGCAACTCTTTCATCCCTGTAGTGGTTTAGTCGTAAATTGGTTTACGTTTCCGAGCCATTTAGTAATTTTTGTCTCCAATCTGAAACTTGTAATTTTGTGGTTTTTGTCATGTATTCTATATAAGTCTGCGGTATAAGAGTTATTGGGAGAAAGCCACAAGGACGTGGTAATGGTGCATGACGTCACGTTAGTTACTCTCCTATTAAATTATATACTAGACTCAATATAGTTTACGGAGGAAATAAACAATCAAGGTGTGGCAGAACCATTATTTCGCAATTTTTGGGTGGATACAGAAAGTCCCTGTTAGCAGGGAAAAGTAGTGTAATGATATCTGGTTTTGCAGCAGAATGTATGGTCATGCTGACATCAAAGAGAAAAGAGCTTTTATATATTTTCTGCAAACAACAATGAGCGAATATAATCCTTATCACAGGCTTCGTGGTGGGAGGCAAGTGGCTCGCTGATATGAGCGCGAGCCGGAAGGTCGATAATGTTTTGCTAAACATCGTTCACGTAATGCTCCCACTTTCAGTTTTAAATCTAAAAATAAGTGTTTTCGTGGTTTTGAAATATCCAACAAGTTGCTATTCTATGAAAACAACGTTTGGAAATAACAATCCAGCGACTTCAAAAAAATATCAGGTATGAAATGCAGCTGTCGCCATTCCCTGCATACCAATTGCCGGTTTTGTAGAGATAACAAAAACCTGAAAAAAAAACAACATAGTTTTCCTTTATTGTCGGTATTTCCAGACAGAGGCAGCTGGGTTTCGATAAAACAAACAAAAGAACCGTACTACAATCTTCATTCAATCTTGATCTTTTGAGCGATTTGACTTCAGTTTATTTCAGTTTAGCGCACACCGTAAACCATTCCTCTGTTTTCCAGTTATTGTCGCTATTTCCTGGACAAGAAGTTGCTGGATTTCGAAAAACAAACGACAATTTTTAAAAACGACATAACTAACAACGAACGAACTCTCGAAGTTTTTTATCCACTGCCTTGTCAGTTTAATTGATGGTACGTGTACATGAACACAGTTGGTCGTTCCTCCGTCGGCCAGGTTGTTGCCGTTATTTCCTGGTAAGAAGTTTCTGGATCTCAAAAAAACAATTGTGTTAGAGCGAAAGAACCACATCACATTTACTGTCGATCTTTAAGCAACTGGCACTGCACTGCCTTGTTTAAATGAAAGCAAAAATAGTTGGCCGCTCCTCTGTTGCCCAGGCTATTGTTGTTTTTTCCTGGCCTGCCGTTGCTGGATTTCCGTAAAAAACAAATTAGTGTATGATTTATGGTATTAAACAGTGAAAGGACAATCGAATTCTATCTCTTTCGAGCCACTGTAAGCCGTGTTTAAGTTATTACACACAGTGCTAGCGAACCTTTTATCTTCAGCCAGGTTATTTCGGTTATTTCCTGGCCAGAAGTTGTTGAGTTTCATCAAAACAAAATCAGTTAGAAGGAAAGAAGCCTCGTGTCGACTTTTAAACTATACTCAATAACCATTGTGTAAACTTTGATAACGAATATATTCTATGAAATCGCCAGTTCCCCGCAAAGAGAAAGTATTTGTTTTTGTGAACTAATGTTACATACAGTTCTATGGACCTATCACAATCACAATTACAAGTTACGTAAATATAAATACTATGAAGGCCAATTGAATTAAGAAGAACATAAAGTGGGCTAAACTTTATATTACTTTCATGAGGAACTACTGAATTGTCTTTGATCGATGTTTATAAACATAGATTTGTAATGGAAACTTATGAACCGTATTTTATAAGAGAAGAGATTTGTAGTATAGAATAGCGTTTACTCGACAGATATATAATCGTCACGTGTGTGGTCAGGTAAGATGATAGACTCCTTAAATGATTGATATTCCATCATTCTCTAGCAAGGCCTCTGAGAGGAAAGACGCCTTTCCTTTGTATGAAAAAAACGTTTAGATGTCAATTGAATTTTTTGCATTCAAGAGATGGCGTAACTTTAGATAAAAAAAGAAGAAAACTTGGAAGTCGGAAGAAATAGAACTGATTGAAGCAGCTCAAATGTCTAAGATGCCATCATCTGATCTGCAGTTGAAGTTTTCTTGCATGAAAAGTTTTTCTCACACTAATCTAACATTCAAATCATCAAAAATGATGTCATGAAGACTCCCCAAACTTGTTCAAGTGCTAAAGATGTTCGTCGTCTTTGCCAACAGTCAAGAATCTATTGTTTTCGATTTGGATAGCTTTCCGGCTTGTGTTAGAAAGTTTATCGTTTGTTGCTTAACTGCATGCTGTTTCGTTCCAAGCAAAATCTCCACTCCTCGTTTTGGTGCATTTCAAGAGAAGTAAAATGGGAAGATTAACTTGAAACTGAAGGACAGAAAGAGATCGATTTAAAATGAAGAAGGTTCTCTTTATTCTAAGCTAAAACTACTAGTACACATAGACTCCAAAGACGTCGAGAAAACACTGAAATAATATCCAGAGACCATTTAAAATTGATGATTTTACTTGGTTATTTCGAGTTGACTTCTTAGTTCTTTAACGAAACTCGAAACGGGCAGATTAAAAATTCAAACGTCCAGAGCTCTCATTTCAGCCCAAACTTTCTGAGAATACTATACTATATACAACAGAGTTCTACTGAAAACCACACATCCTTGCAACATCAATACTAAGATTTTTTGGACGTCATGTGCAAACTCAGTGTGAAAGCAATGTCTTTTCTGAGGATATAAATGCATGTAAAGAATACAAATTACAATCGTACTTGGAAAGATATTAATATTATGTAACGCATAAATCGTTGGGTATTGTATGAGCCATTAACAGCCCGTTCACGCGTTAAATGTGAAATGGGAGGAGAGAACTATTAAAACAATTTCTAAAAGTACTAATTATAAGCGCAGTTTTGCATTGAAGTCAAAGTAATCATTCAATATTAACCACAATGATGAAAGAAATTCATTAATTGTGGGTTGGAGTTTATTTATTTGCAAGACAAATTAAAAGTTGCCGAAATTCAAATGGAAAGAGTTTCAGCGATGTTTAATATATACTCATCATGGTTAACCAAAGGAAATGTGCCAGTAACGCCCGCTAAAATAGGCGTTTTAAAAATTGCTTGATAAACGACCAACTTCTATATATAAAGTTATGGAAGTGTAAACCTCTCAAGAAAGGTTAGTCTCACGATTAGGTGCTTTATACATGAGCCGGCCGAAGCCAAGTACTGTCATTGTTTTGCTGCATAACCTCAGGCGCTGCATGGTGATCTTCTGTGATATACTGGTACATCGTCGGTACAGCGTTAGTAATTTTTATTACATGTGGTTTAAGCTATAATTATGAAGTGATATTCTCTTTCATCGGTAGACCTGAAACAATCTGCTTAGTACGTGACCCAACCGCAATCAAATTTGAACACAACACTTGCCATTTGCTCTCGATTTTGTAGTCTGAAGTGTAGACTCGAGACCTCAGAGCTATGCCGCGCGCCGGAAGCAAAAAGGGTCCGAAATCCAAACTGCATGCTCAGTGGCCTACACCCACATTTCAGCCGTCTCAAGTGCTCCTACTTTAACCCTTTAAGCACTGTTCGTACTTATTTTAACAGTCAAGGCCAGTAATGAGTAGTATAGACAGATTCAATCACGCAGTCATACATATTCTTTTGGTATTCCACCGAATTTCAGTCTTGGTTCATCATTTATATTACTCTCTCGCGATGTTTATTTGAAGTTCAACGATCCATCTTAAAAATTTATACAAACAGCTGTTCCTTTCTTAACTTAATCCTGAGGCTGAGGTATGTTCCTCAATATGTCCTTACATTTTGGCGATTTGGGCTTCAACATTTCCATAAAAAGGGTTCTTATGAAAAATATGAGCAAACAAATAAAACAGACTGATTGCGAAAATATCACAACGAAATGTGAATGATTACTTCGTGGATTTTTAAAACAGATGGTCTTAGCAAGTATTACTTGAAAAAGCGTACGAATAGAACCAGAAAACACAGTGCAAATTACAAGCACCTACGACGAAAGCGGTACAAAATATGTTGAAAAAGTTTATTAAGTGAACACCCCCTCAAGTCATTGCGAATCCCCTCACTAAAATTCTGGGTCTGCTCCAGAGCACGTACTGCATATAACCAACGTGAGGCGGCAGATTACAGTTCACAAAAAGGTCGCCCAGCCTTCAAACTTTTGCTTGCAATTTTGTCGTATTTTGGCTAAATAATTATAACACGCCCGTGTATTGACAACCCCAAACTGACGGATCGGAACGATATGAACTTGGCCGAGATTACCAACAAATTTAAGAGATCGAAACACTGGAAAGATTCTTAGATAAATTCCTTCAGTGATTGAAAAGTTAGACATTTGATTTAGAGATGTTCGAGAAGACTTGTTGCATTGCTTATAGCTTTATTATATTCATGTAGCTTTACTTTGTAACGTATAGCTTTACTTTTACGAAGGGGTAACTTTTCAAATGACAAGTCTTGAATATATTGTAAAGCGGCTTTGATATGACACAGGTATTTTCTGTAGTGTTATGCTTTACATCAAAACAGCGAAAGAGAGTTGAAACTTCTGGTGCTTTAAGAATGAAAAAGGTATTTAAAATCTGAGCAGGAAAGAATTTTTTCAAGTGTCCGGTTAAGTCTTGGGGGTAAGTTGGAACCTGCGTCGGGCGGTTCACAAGTGCTTTACAAGGGTTATTAGCGTGTTTACATGTTTCAGAGAAACTCTTTATCTAGTATTTTATTTAATCTGAACCTGGTGATTTTCTCAAAGGTCGAATAAATCAATTTTAAACTTGTCGTGTTAGAATAACATAACGATGTTTAATAAACAAGAAATCTTCTGGAATTGTAGTAAACCTATTTATAACAAAGTGGTGCATTACTGATGAGTTGACTGCCCTCTAAACTTAAGACCAGCTCAATGTAAATCCGGTTTCTCTGTATTTTTTTAAATGATTTATCTACCGTTGAAATACACTGTAGTGAATTCAGTCGAGATTTTTAGGGGATTAATAATAATATGCCAACCAGGAACAGAGTCAAGGTTACAAACATAGCGACAATGTCAAAGGGCTGAAACTCTTACTGTGTTACAAATTATGCTGCTTGTGAATTTTACAAGGACATTTTTACATCAGCAGACAGTCGTTGGCAATAACTAACTCAAAATAAAGGGGAAACTAGTACAGTACTTGAATATTTTAATGTCCGCATCCGTAACTTGGTGCGGTTTATTCGGAAGGAGCACTCCTCAAATTCTGGTCATTGTAACAATTTTTTTCCGCAGGCATTTCCTTTACTTTGGGTTCAAAGAAAACAACTTTAACCCTTAATTTTGGTCGAGCCTCAAATATTCAATTATTGTCTGTTAGTTTAATTACAAAAAGACGGGGCCAGTTGCTAACAGTATTAATCCCCAAGGTAAAGAAAGACGTTATAGTTTTGACATTTTTTCAGTGGGTTCAGACAGATCCACGCTCATTTCTTTAATAGCAGAAAACGCCATTTCTTAGTGTAATGATTGGCAGATCCGTATTAAAGTACTCCTTTTAAGACAGTGCTAATTAGGCCATTGTCCAGCCTTTTAGCACATAGTAGAGAGGGCTAGCGAATAATCAGCAATTGACGCGTGCAAATGGTCTGGATGCCTTTGAAATCAAAGCACATTTGACACAGTCCTATTGTTCACTCCCGCACAGAATTTGCAAATCCAATCAAAAGATATCGACCGCCCCTTTGACACATCGCTGTATTTGGAGTCAGGAGCAGAGCGCGTGTGTTCAGATTGGCTTGAGGACGGGAACAGTCTGTAATCCCAGTGTTTACTTCACCCAACAGAGGCAACAGACTCACAGAGCGACCATGAATGTCACAAAGAAACATCTTTTTATTTCCCTCCTGTTCTGTTTAACGGTTACTGCATGGAGTAGGAAGAAGCCCCGCTGTCTTTCCATCACACGTTCCTTCTGTAAAGATATCGGCTTTGAGAAGATGAGAACACCAAACTATCTAAAACACGATACAGCCGATGAAATTTACAACGAGCTGAACCAGTGGACGCCGCTAGTACTCAGCAAGTGTCACCATAGACTCAAACTCTTTCTCTGCTCCTTGTACACCCCAGTTTGTCTGGATCACAAGATAATGCCTTGCCAATCGTTGTGCAGCGACGTTAGAAAGAGCTGCGAGCCGCTCATGACCAGGCGAAACTACACTTGGCCTCAAGCGTTTGAATGCAGCCAGTTCCCAGCTGATAACAACTTGTGTATAAACGCGGCACAGGTTCCTACAAAACCCGCTACAAGACAGCCCGGCAAGAACAAAGGTATGTATTCAGTACTCAACAGTTGTCACGAATAACGTTATGGTTTCGTTGAAAAGCGGAGCCGATAGCGATGGTTCCAAACAACCACTGACCCACCATTATATATAAATATTAGATTATACATTAAGTATAGTTTAGGTATGGTATGTTTTGCTATTCTCGTAAAATTTCACTTTTTCTAGTTTGCCACTTTATATTGGAAAAGTGAAACCATCAAATCACTTTCCCTGATCAAGTTGTTTTAAAAGCTACGTTGTTTTGTCGAGTAAAACGGGGTTCGTAAACTCCTTGTATTTCGTTGCCGTAGTGGCCCGATGCATTTTCATTTAAATCCCCCATCTACCTATTTCTGGTTTCTGCGAAACTTATTGGTATTTGTAATCCTTAATATCAACAGGAAATACTTGCACCATTGACCGCAAAGCCAAGCTAAACGAAGTGCAGAAATCATACTGCAAAAGCGATTTTGGTAAGTTGCAAACCTCTACATTTGAATGATAATATGGTGATATAATAGAAGGCAGCGTTTCTTACCATACAGGGTTTTTTGTTGACAAAAACTTTAAACCACGGCTCTCTTCTTAATGACTAATAATGTACAGAGTAAATATGATAACAGGGCTTGAATCAGTGAAAGGTATCTGTCTGATGTTCAGTTTGGCTCGAAGAGATAGCAATGAACCTCTCAAAGGCATGAGAGAAAATTCGATTTCCTTCATTGCGCAACATTCCTGCACGACCTTTTGAGAGCAAATTTTTTAAACTCACGAGATAGGAAAGCATATACTAGATGAGTTAGTGGTTAGGCGTGACTAACGCTTCTAATGTCAACACCACCGTATTTAGAGTTTTCACTCGGTCTTACTCATATAACTCATTAGACCCTTGAATCAATTGGATTGTAACGGTCATATATTAGGATCATGACTCCTTTTCTTTCAATGCACATCTATTTTTAAAGCCAGTGGTAAAATGTTTCACTTTTAACGGTTTCTATTTGTCAAAAGTACTACAAAGCAGTTGTGAAGAGAGTTCTGACTCGTGCAGATTTGAACAGAAACAAATAACTGTTCTGTTCAGTTGAAGACTAAGTTTGCCGAGATAAAATCATAAAGTTGGTAATCAAGCCGCAAAGATTGTTATTCTTACATAAGTGCTCTACTCGGGAATAATGTACAATTATCGTCGCAATGGTTTTGATTCTTAATGATGCATTGTCCCCCCAAACTCATTTTGTTTTATAGTCCGTTGTTGATCATTCCTGTGCATGTGATTCTAGATCTCTCGCAAATACTTTTTGTCTTTAGTTCCGGCTGGCTTTTGCCAAAGAAGTGGCTGTCTTCTACCAAAGAAGTGCCTGAGAATGAAAGTCAGATGACAAAAATTTAACATTAATAACTACAAAAATGGTCAGGCAAGTTCAGGCACGGATTTTAAAACGAGAGTGATTGCGAAGACATTTTTTAAAACTCGTTGACATAAAACTTGAAGAGGAAGAGGAGGGAAATTGGGAAAGACTAAAAATTATCTGGAATCAAAGCCAATGCAACGAGCAATTGGGAAAAATTTGGAGTGATAAGTGCTCTACTTGTACAGCCTTTTGAATTTAAACTGAAAACTCAACCCACGCTCTTTTTCGCAATTTCGCAATTGAAACAATGGACTTGACTCAATTTTCATAAAATAAGGATTTTTTCCGTTCGTATGGTGACGGAAAAAAGCAGATTTCCTTTTACATTTTAGTGTATTAATCATGAGCTTATGTCAATCTTTTGGTATGCAAGAAGAAAACATGAAGTGTTTTGATCCAGATGGCCGAAACGTAATGACTTTATTTGTCAAAGAAACTTTGGCCCTCAAGCTTGCAGACACACAATATCATTGTACAAAAGATCCGTTGAGACAGGAATGTATGCCCTAAATGTAATTGCAATCCGCTCTTTGTTATGGTAAAGAGCTTTCGCTTTTTATGCGACCATTAATAAAAAAAAGTCTTTCTTTTTAGCCACCCACGCGTGTTGATTAATTACTGTCGTAAAGGGCGAGACATTTCAGTCCACACTTTTTAATGAGTTTTTAAGCAAGACTAAACCTTCGGTATTGTAATGCTTTGCACAGACACATGACTGGGCCCCACCGAGTACTACATCGGTCACTTTTGAGGAATTAAGTGAAATAATATTGGTGTATGGTATTCCCGCGGGATACAGAACTTCCATATGTGTTTGGACGCAAACCTATCTGTGTCTGAGGACGTGAGCGCTTAAATCCAAAGAA
>JAOBRH010522469.1:0-12910 GCA_027575125.1 Umimayanthus parasiticus | reverse complement strand
TACTTATACACGCTTTTTTATAAGAACAATTTCATAAGAACAATGAGGCTCAAATTTGCCCAAAAATGAAGAACAAGTTAAGAGCAATTAAGGCTCGGATTCAGATTCAAATGTAACTGAAAGTTTTTGTTGAAAAAACACATATCACGTCATTACGTAGCGTTTCCTTGCAGGTTTTTCTGCAGTCAGAAACACTGAGTGAGCCGAGGAGAAAATCAAAACTGTGCCGCACGTGTTTTCAAAAACTAAACTAAAACTTTTATGACAGTGCCAAAGTGTATAATTGATATAATGGAAAACAAGAACAGTTTAAGAACAATTGAGGCTCAAATTGTGCAATAACTTAAGAACAACGGGGCTTGGCCAAAATTTACTGGTTCTTATTAAAAAAAAAAGCGTGTACACCCTCTCTCTCAATTATTGGCGTTTCTCCAAAAGTCTCAAATGTGTAGATGTTTGAATAAAGCTAACACCATCCGATAAAGTCAAAATATTGATTATAATCTTATTATGAAGTCATCCGTCCGCCATCATGGATTTTAAAGCACGGTAGTTTCTTTTTGTCGAACTACCTTTTAGCTTGTTTTTAGACAACCATGCACGAATGTTTTTGGAAGAGTAAATCTTGAAAATACTTTAGCGCAAAATGCAATGAAGAATCCACTTGTATTCTGTGAGTTGGTTAGCCATTTATACAGCTAAGTAATAATTAAAAATTATATAAAAAAAACAGTAGGGGTGTCGGTGAGGGAATGGCTGCATCATAGGGGAGGGGTTGAGGTGGCGAAAAATAGTTCATTCTTGCAGCTCGTTCAGTGGATCCGTTATTTAAGAAGCCATCATGATCATGACGTCATAAATCACTTTAATTGATCCGAATATAACCATAAAAATTGATGACATCATTAAACTGATACATTTCAAGCTTTAAAACCCAACACGCTAAGAAAACAGCTTGTGATCAAACTTGACGAAAACAGCCAACATCTCGCCCCCAAAAAGACGTTTTACTTGAACAGCTCGTTTCGACTTGTTTGGTCGGCACATTCGGCGGCGCGGTTAAAGCTTTGCCGTCCACCATCATGAAAATGAAGCGCTGAGTAACCAGGCACACAGCGGCCGGATAAAGGAGGATGCCTGGGAACGAGGCTATAATGTATCACTGTTTGAGGAAAATTCCTAAACTTGGACAGAGTGTCTTGATTCGTCTAACAGTACAAGCCTCTTGAGATGGCGAGGGGGCCCGCTACCAAAGTCTCAATACGGTCAAGGAACAAAATATATGGCATTATTTATTTGAATAGATCAAAATTTTTTGCATCTCTTTCCAAGTTCTCTTTATTTTATTATCTAAGATCCCTTGTGTAAAAACGTGGGAGGCTAAAAAATGCCGGCGGACCCTAACTTAAGAACATGCCAAGTACTGCATACCTCCAGCTGGGACGAAGAGTGGTCTGTACCTAGTTTAAATAATACACGAAAATAGATTGTAAAACAGATGCTAAGGTGTTCCTAGCCGGAGACCGATCAGCAAATTAACTTTTGATAGCGATAAACAGGCGCTTCAGGTATACCAGGTGCGTATGTAGGGGAGGGGGGTATGGTGCGTATCCCCTGATTCAGTTCATTCTGGCATAACAGGCCCACGTCTTACAGTCACAGGGCAATGCATAGTGGGTAGATATCTCAGGGCCCTGGACTCTATTCGGAAATATCTTAAAAGGAGGAAAAATAGGTAGAAGTCAAAATGACGTCATCGACAAAGTTTGAAATTCATAGACCCTATGCATAAATGGCGGCGACTTGAATAATCTTTTGTCTACATTGAAATTAGCGCAACTAGCCTCGTTCTTGAATTAAATTTCAAAATAATATGTTTAATACCCAAAATGAGGCTATTTGGGCTAATTTGAATGTAAACAAAAGAATATTTGAATTGCCGCCATTTATGCACAGGGTCTATCGGAGAAGTGCTATTTTGTAGTACCTCATAACATGTTTTAATTTTTGTAGGTGTTGTTGAAAAGCAACAAAAATTTAAGACAAATTACTTGTCTCGCCATACTCGATAGGGCATCAATTAGCGGCATTTCAGATTGAAACAATGTGAGTACATTTCTAATGAGACATTTCTATTGAGAATAACAGGCAAACTTCAGAACTATCCAGGGAAAAAAACTACGGGAATGGAAAAATGGACGAGTGAAAAGGATAATGTACAGGGCCCGCTTGTTCATAGCCAGATTAGTGCTAATCCTGGGTTAACTCCTAGGGTGCGTTCGATTGGCCCTATTCCTGAAAAGGAATTCTTGGGAAAATTTGGAATGTCCGTTCGATTGACTCGGTAATCCCATTCCGGAAAACTTGCAATGTCTTCCAAGCTTTCCGGCTGCTCCGGGTAACACAAAAGTTGGAAAAACCCAGAAAAATAATATTATGCGCGGGCTTTTTTCTAAAACTAGAAAACGCGTTTTATAGTTTTAAAGTCAATAGACTTTGCGCTATTCCTGTTTTACAGAAAAATCCGGAAAATTTTCCTTTTTCGGAATAGGGTCAATGGAACATACCCTTAATAAAACCTACTGAGTTGATCCAGGATTAGCATTGATCGAACTTTGAACAACCGAGCCCTGGTAACTAACGTGTATGAGCCACTAGACTGCAAAACAAGCCCGAATAACAAAACCTAAGAACACTTGGAGAATTCTTTCACGGTTCTGCGCATGCTCGGGTTCTCAGAAATTTAATCTATGTTCCGGCCCGGAACAAAGCCAATTTCTAGGGTTTTACGCGGCGAAGTGTCGAAGGTGAATTTCATCCAAAAAATCTCTCTCCTTTACACATCGGTGATGAAAAATCGTTTTGTTTGGATATTTTATTCCGGCGTTGGGTTTTAGTTTAATTTTCTGTTCCTTCACTTAAGTCTTAACCTTTGTAAAAGTTAGAAATTTTCAAATGTGACTATAACATCATGAGCAACATGAGTGACCCTTCGAAAAGGAAGTCAAATATCTTTCAAGAGTTACTACTGATCATTAAAGGACAAAAGAATAGCAACAAAGCACAAACAGTTGCTTGATCTGAGCGACTGAAGGTCGATCGAGATCAGAATAAATTTCCCGTGTATTTCCTTGGTTTCTATTGTCCATGAAACAATGACCGTCATCCCAGCTCGCGCATGTGCAAAGCCGTGAAAGTGCTCTTTTTAAAAAAGCATTTGACACATTCTCGACCCCAGAGGTCTTCTCTTCTGCGCATGACCTGCTGACGCGGTGAAACGTGGGCTCTGGGGTCGAGAGTGCATTTGACACCGAGATTTTGAAGTCTTAAGCCCCATGCAAACGGACGCAACAATGTTGCGCCCAACAATGTTGTGACTTGTTGCGTCCGTTTGCATGGAACCACAACAATGTTGGCACTTGTTGCATACAGTTTGAAACCGGTCAAACTTTTGGCGCAACAAGTCCCAACATTTCTATTGTTCTGTGACCGGCGACGCCCGTTTGCATGGAACCCCAACAATGTTGGCCTCGTGAAAACGTCCGCGCACACGCCTTGTAATATTTTCTCAAAAAACAAACAATCGTGGCGCGTTTTCTTCTTTCTGGATTGTTGTAAACATGGCGTATCAAGCTGAGTTGAGCGAAGAATTTGAGGAAATATGAGACGTTTAGGAAAAAAATCGAAACTTGAACGCGAGTAAATGCACCAAAAGATGGTCAGACCACGAGGTGGAACAACTGCTTGACCTTCTCGAGGAAAACTCTTGCCTCTGTGACGTGTCAAAGACTATTATTTGTGGAAAAAATGTGAGAGGGCCTATAAACAGAGGGAAAGCTTGGGACAGAAAGGACTGTTATTAAGGCCAAAGTAACGACCTTACGCCAACAATGTTGGAAGTCGTTACGTTCGTTTGCATGCACCACAGAACAAGTGCCAACAACTCCCAACAGTGTCGGGTCCAACAATGCTGTGACTTGTTGCGTCCGTTTGCATGGGCCTTTAAGAACGTTCTGCCTCTGCCTAAATGTAATTGAAAATCTATTTTACAAAAAAGGTGCATCGGCTAGAACGCAACGGTTAAGTGAAATGAGACGCGGCAAAAAGTGCGAACGTAAACGATTCTTTGATAGCTAATAAATTTACTTTTTCGAGATTTGGTCTGCAGAACTTTTGAGCTGCTTTTACAATCACAAGTTCAAATTTATTGACTGTAATCCTTTTCATGTCGTTTGTTCCAGTAAATCTTATGTATTAAAAATATTTGGTGTTTGCAAAGAAATCGGGAACCGTGCTATCTTATGTGAACACTACTACTACTAAGGCATTTTGGTTTTAAATCTTTATTTGTTAATATGGCAATCGTGCAGCTAGTTTCTACAGTCCCTCTTTTTTAAAACCTGTGCTCTGCAGCAAAGCAGGTATAGATAAAAACACAAAACGTTAAAATGGCTACAGGAATTGATTAGTATCTGCCACTCTAGAAATATAAAATAGATGCAAATCTTAAAATATTCCAGAAAGCAAAGTTTGGTTTCTTCTAAGCAAAGATGATGTCGGCATGTGCAACTTAGTCAAAATTAACACGAATTATATACCAACATGAACTTTGGGAAGACTCTTAAAAGTGGATTGTCCAAAACACGTCGCAACTCGGACGGGATAATACTAGTCTACTATTAGTTTTCATGCAAAAATAGTATTCGCAGCATTGCTTTCTGGAATAGCTTGGAGGAAAAGAACCAGTCCTTTCTTCTTTTCTACTGCGGCGAATATACAAATGTCAAATACTCCAAACTAAGATATATTTTTTTGCAATGATTCACCTCGTCTCGTATCGCCACGTTCTTCTATATTGACCTTGTTTGCGCTATATTAATTAAACCTGAACGTGTTAACATTAACAGGTGCCAACTTGTGAAAGCCAACTACCAAATTTACAAGGTGTTCCCACTAAAAAATTGTGGCCAGAAGACTTCAGACCTATCTATACAATAAAGGTCAACTTGCATCCAAGATGCTTTGCGAACATTTGCCGTTGTTTACATTTTTTCAACATTGCACTAGAAACACGTCCTTGACGCAGCCCGCACATTTTAATACTTTATTTATGGGGTAACAAAGAATATTACAAACTATTTTAAAACAACAGTTACCAATGTGACAAATACTGCCTTCCGTTTCAGCCAAATTTGCAAAGCATTTTGCGTACAGACGGGTCTTTATTTTGCAATAATTGATTGCAAGAAATCTTCATTAAATCCAAAAACAAAACAGAGATCTTATGTTTCAATGAAGCTGCATGCAATATATATTGTATACATATCAAACTCTGGTTAATAATTGTGATGCTGCTTCCAAATACAAAGTCTCGAACTTATTTTCTGAATACGTTTTGTTTCTGGATAACATCGAGCTGTGGATTGCTTTACAGTAGGATACCTATCTGCTTCATATAATTCCCACAAAAAATACTGATACATACAAAATCTGGACCCTGCCAGACAAGGGCATCTTGGTTTAAGCGTCCACGTGAAAAGAGCAAGGTTGTAAGTTTGTTTAAAAATCCTTTGACATATACTAAAACTTACTAAACGATCTACTA
Organism: Umimayanthus parasiticus; assembly: GCA_027575125.1. NCBI lineage: Eukaryota > Metazoa > Cnidaria > Anthozoa > Zoantharia > Parazoanthidae > Umimayanthus > Umimayanthus parasiticus. Next base: position 7,305 of record JAOBRH010522469.1, on the reverse strand, counting down.
CAGACCAAAACTCTAAATAAATATTGATTAAAACTGAACGAAAATATCGGCATAAATTATTATGCAATGACTGGTTTCTAAAATGGTTCGTAAAATGCTGTAAAATATGATTTTAAGTAGCACCCAAAGTAGTCAGGCTATGAGGCTGCAGACACGGCAAATCATGGCGATGAGCAGAATAAAACATATAATTACTGTATTGCTTTATCTGTGACAAAAATTCTCTTGTCATGCTGTCATACATCATACTGCATGCGACTACAAAATTTCGGAAAGGCTTGTTCAGATTAGTTGTTCACTCAAGTGCAAGCGCATGCAAGCACAAACATGTTGCTAGTTCACACTAAAGATGCAAGCGAGGCGATTGAAACGGGCATGCATGTGCAGTTGTCTCATCTTGGCTGCGTTCGCGCGTGCGCTTGGTTCACCTAGATACGTGGAGTATGCGCAAACGAAAGAGCAAGACCAGCGCAAGAAAAAGGAAAGTTTCGTCATTCTTTATCTTGCATCTGTGTTTGTGCTTGCATCACTCGATTCATACTTGGTTTTGGTTAGACTTGTGTCTGCGTCTGCATCTTGGCTCGTGCCTCTAGTGTGAACGAAGCTTATAAATTAGTTCTAACTGTAAATCGAGTAAGACTTTCATTGGCACTAAATTTAAGTAAATTTGACACTCAGCGCTTTGCACTGTATTTGGGGGTGAAGTCTGAAACAGACAAGCCAAATTCTGAAGGCCTAACGTAACCTTACTGGTCGCAACACGATAAAAAGCATTTAACTTTCATACGTCTTGGCTATTTAATAACTTCAAAAGTCATTGATAAGCTAAGTGATGGGTATCCTCGGAAACTAAGGGACTGTCCAACTGATCTGTTATCGGTGCAAACGAAAATTAAGGAGCGTGAATGATGGGGAAACTTCACGGCAACTTCCACATGGAACTGTGCAAACCAGTGAACACAATTTTTTGCAGCTTCCTATTTGTTTTAACAAACTATTTTTGAAATAGCTACTCCTGTCAACTGATCAAAGCTTCTGAATTCAAATTATATTCATAAGCTATAAAACGGGACAGAGAAAAAGCAGTAAACATGCAATAAATAGGCAAAACCATGATGTCTTTCATATACGTTTGCTGTTCGATATGGGTATATGTATACCAGGGACGTAGCTAGCGTCAGGCAAGGAGGGCAAATCCCCCCTTAATTTTTGGACCGGAAGCTAATTAAAGATTATTTTTTTCAGTACAATGCAGTGATTAACAGGGCTGTAGCTTGTGTCAGACAGGGAAGGAAAATGCTCCCCCCCCTAAATTTTGAGTCTATCTACCGCCCTGTATGCACTGGTATGTAGAGAAAACATATGAGTGACAGTTCATTGTGAGGAGGCACTGTGCCCAATGTCCTTTCCCCAAGACCAGACGTCAAAATGTTTTCGGGCAGTCCTTAGGAGTATGTATGCATGATTTAACTACAAAAATGTATATCTATATAAAACTACTGGAGTCAATTCAACAAACCGTCTACACTTGCAATTTACTTGTAAGTGTCGTTATTGTTTCTGAGGCAAAGAACAATAGCAGCCTCACTTGAAAACTAAATGTGTAGACGTATTAAATTGTGACCTTGTTTTTAGGGATGTCTTGAAGTAGTGACTGAGTGACGGAGTGCATGGGTGGGTTTAATCGCTGTTTTCCTTGTTCTTCTTGCCCAGTATCTTCTTGAGTGAGTTGGACATGTAGTAAGGTTTCTCGGGGGAGCCGTCGTGTCGCTCAAGGTCTTCCACTGTAAAATGATTACAAGGTGTTAAGCCCAAACATTACAAAGTATACACTGAATTCATAAAGCCTGGAGCGAGTTTTCAACAGCATGAAGTTGAGGCATTTTAGGACAGGACAAAAGAAATATTTGAAATATTTCTTTTGTTCCTCGACCGGTCCATGCTGCTGAAAACTAGCTTCAGGCTTTATGAATTCGGTGTATTTATTCATCAGTTTGAGAGATTTTTGCTTTTCATATTAGACGTTTGCTGTGTGTGATTAGTTCCTGTGGTGTCGCAACCAAATAACATATCTTCTCGTGGTATTGTAAGGAGAAGATTAGATACTTCAGTGTTAATAAACCTGGCGGCCAAACTCCAGACTTAAATCTGTGATATGTTCCAGACTCATCGGTAACGTTAGAAAAGGGCTTTTGCCTCCTAAAATTTGTATCGCTTTAGCCACAACTTTGAAATACGCCAACCAGTTTTATTACAGCTTTCTCCAAGTGGTTCAAAGATTTTTAACACCCGAACACACTTCTGGACTTTCCTACATCTACAGCGCATGCTCATCCGGTTTTTTCAACTACAAAATACTCGTAAGCAAGCAGAGAGCTGGACTGGGTTTTACTAGCTTATGATTGTTGGAGCTTATCGGCGTTAAATATCCGTGTGCTGTAACCTCTAATAATCTTCAAATTTACAAATCTAACCAGCATATTTCGGATCTTTGCTGTTGCTTCCGACTTGTCTTCAAGGTTACCGTTTAACCATATTCTTTGGATCGTTTGTTTCTACCAACTTTTACTAGTAAGATACAGTAAACAGTATTTCAAACTGCAACTATCCCCAGAAGCTTCAGTAAGCCCGTATGAAAAGTTAGTAACAACTAGATTGACTCTTAACACAAAAATTTCTAGGCTGGCGATCACTGTGAAGACCAGTTTCGTCTAGCGATCTCAGCATTTCCGATGCCATATTATTGCCATAAACAATATGGCGTCGAACTGATGAGATCGCAAGACAAGCTGGTTTCCACCGAGTCGCCAGCTTAGAAATCTATGTGTTGAAAGTAAATCTATCTTTCGTATGAATTTAAGGCTTTCCTGCCTTCAGTAACGTGAGTTTCAAGTGACCTTTAGTACACCGTTAATGTCAGACTCTTGTCCGGCTCAGTGTTAACATCTAAATATAAAGGAACTTCACTCACGAAAGCACAAGAAAACTGTGTCAATTGCCATGTTGTAGACACTGAAGAAGGCTGCAGCTATCATGTACGACCCAACGGTGATGATCTGAAAAATGAATGAGAACGTGATTATGCATGGATATTTTTAACACACATCAACAATGTCACTGCAGTTGCAGGAGTACCAAAATACATTTACATCTAAAGAATACAGAAACAAAGAAGTTCGGGATCAATAGACACAAACTAAAACAAAGGGTGCAATATCTGTCCTTGTGCAAAAATGAATGTCGAGAGTACACGTATTTGAAAATGATTCATCCACTTTTTCAAGATACCTTTGGAGATAAACTCTAACTGATGAATGAACCAATCCATCAATCAGTAAATTAATCAATCAACCAATGAACAAACGAGTGAAAAGGTGGGTGCTGAATACTGACTGACTGATTAATTGTGAATGAATGAATGAATGAATTCATTCATTCATTCATTCATTAATAATTGATTGAATGAATGAAAAATATGAATTATTAACTGATTGATTGACTGATTGATCAATTAATTGAACGAAGTGAATAAATGGATGATGGATTGATTAAATGATAAAATAATTGATTGATAGATTGACTGATTGATTAATTAATTGAACGAAGTGAATAAATGGATGATGGATTGATTAAATGACAAAATGATTGATTGACTGATTAAACGAAGGCTTCTGAGCCTTTAAAGGTTCAACTGAGTCCAATGAACTCCTATAAACCAACGGGCTGCGTAAGAGGCACTTACTATAACCGGGGCCAGATAGTAATTCAGGTTTTTCTGTCGTTCAAACCAGTAGAAGCTCCCAACAGCTGAAAAGAGGTAAAACATTCCACTTAAAAAACGAGAAGAAACCTGCAATCGATTCCTTAAACCTATCTTGGGGGGGGGGGGGTAAAAATGGTCGCGCTGATTTCAACTTAAACTAAACGACTTTGTTACTATTCACGTAAATCAACCAATACTTAAACCAACACAATTTATTCACAGCACTAATTTGTACGTGTTCTCTTACATTCCAGAGATTTGTTCGAAATAACAGTGAGTATTGCGTATATTTTGAGTATGTTACTTCTGTTTTCTTCATTGTTGTTCAATGTTGTAAAGTGACTATTTTGATCTCTCGCTGTGTCACAGTGCTATTGGATAGTTTCGCCAATGCATATTAAAGCATATTGAAGCAATGCAACACAACAGAACACAATGGATATAATATATTAGTATTTGCCAAACAGGTAGATAGTACTTTACGCGCGCTCTGATTGGACAATAAAAAGTAGATATCCACCGCTATTTACTTTTTAGCAATCATGCGTGACGGTACGCGCGCATTTTTTAGATACGAGGCATTTTTCACTATTTTAGAGCATTTAAAACTGATGTTCTCCAAATCCATTCACTAATTAGCCAAATACTAAAACATTCGCGAGTAGTCACCTCCACTTCGGGGGATACTTGTTAAAAATATTATTATATGGCTGACTGATTTTGTGTGCTGTGATTGGTCAATTTCAGGTCCGTAAGTGCCGTAAGGACCCGGCTCTATCTCTTGATCACTTGTCAAAACGTCAAATGATTTCGTTCTTTTCCCAGAATAATCAACAAAACTATATTATAAACATACATATAATAACATAACATAATATACAATAATATCATATCATATCATATCATATCATATCATATCATATCAGAAAATATAATATAATATATAATTTAATATAATGCAATGCAATATAATGTAATGTAATATGATATAATATAATATAATGTAGCATAACATACTAACCAACTCCTCCTGTTATGGACAGCTGCCCTATGAACAGCAGAAAATCTGTCACTTTGTCTAACACAACGACCCTGAAAACGACAATAAAATATCCGCATGAATTCAACTTCTTGTTACAGAGTTTTCTTGAGCAAACTAACGTTGGAGATGTTAAAACAAACCCTGGACATCGATATTACGGACACTGACAGGTCCGAAAAACAACTGCAGATGTACGAGTTCTAGCAAGAGGTCAGTTTTGGCAAATTTAAAAAAATGACACCTCCTAAAAAGTTAATGCTTGCCACCCCTCCAACTTGGCTGCGTTTCTTCCTAAGCATTTGCTACTTGTCAAGTTGCCTGACTTACTAATTGAGTTAAGTGCAATAAACAGCTCACCTTACAACGTTTCTCATCAACAAGAAAAACGCATTTTTTGCTGACACACAAAAGTTCTTTCCATACACAGCAATCTGTTTGGAGAAAGACAACACAAAGTCAAACAATAATCGCATGAGTGAAACATCAAAAAACAACATACAGGTTGCAATTCACCTAAGTTTCAACGCTAATTTAGCTGCGCCATTCGACTGCACGGGAAAGTCATAAAAATTAATAGTCAGTGATACGGCTCGAGATATGAGCAGATGTTGCATGGAAGACGATACAAAAAATTCTAAGTGTACATTAACAACCAAATTGTGACAAGGCTGCAGACAAACAAAAAATGATAATTACACATACCTCGATGTAGGCGTTCTTGTTCAGAAACTTTAAGAATTTTTCAAGACACCAAAAGCAACACTTCATACACCTGCACAAAAATTCAACAGAATCGGAAATCAGATTGCAAATGCCTAATATTTTGATTATGTTGTAAATAAAATCTCAATAACTATATCATAAAACTGATACTGTTATCAAATTAGTAATAAAGAATAAGTAACTTAATTTTGTGCTCTGCAACTTGTTCGAAAGTCGGCCTCTTGATGCCAAACTAGTGTCAGACTAGAACTGTATGACAAGTACTTTAGAGAGTATGATTTATCGCTAAAGTCTTCCTTTCTGAAGGCAAGCAATTTCTTGGGTTGTGTTGCTTTCTGGGGGAGTGGGATATTTCTTGTTCAAAAGATTAAAGTCTTTAAAGGTTTTGTTTCTTGTTGGGGAGTAGGACATTTCTTGTCAATGTGGTCATGTTACCTTCCGAGAGCAGCAAACAACTTCTTGTTCCACAAAAAAGCAAGTCGACAGTGGTTGTCGCCTTTCCAAGGGAAAGCAATTTCTTGTTTCACAGAGATTCAAGGGCAGTAAAGCAATTTCTTGTATATCATGTAGAGATTCAAGACAACAATGTGTATCTTTCTTTAATTCAGAGGATAGGTACAGTACCGTACTTAGAATTTATTGAGCAGGGGGGCAGTGCTGATATAGCTTCTCTTATTTCTGGGGGGCAGAGATGATACTTATAAGAGAGTTATAGTCACTTTGTCGGATCTTGCCCCCCCCCCATCCCCCTTAGGTACGGCCCTGAGGTAATTTCTTGTTCCCCAGAGATGGTCGTGTTATATCAATTATATTTAAACTAAAAACCACTTCAAAATCCAAATAAGGTGAACGTTTGCTGTTATTTTATGAATTTCGTGTCACAAAGAGCTCAACATTGGTTGTTAACGGAAACAAATAAAACTATCCCATCCCAACGTGAGCTTGACTACGCGCACGTAACCTCTCTGTACCAAATACAGCTGTTTCAAAAAAGGTTGTCATAGTCAATAGTCGATACTGGAACCGACAGGTACTGTGGGGTTCAAGCAGCACAAATAATCTATTATTATTAGCATTGACTTTGCATAATATAGAGTGCAGGTTCATCATATAATGCCACGGCCATACCGTAACAACTTTCGCTCGCGCGTTATCATTCATAATGACTATACCCAAAGTTTATTTTGGTTCTAGTATTCGACTATTGACTATAGCAACCTTTTCTGAAATAGCTGTATAACTTCAAGTTATTTTCTCATACCGGCAACATAAAAACAACTCACTTGATGACATATTTGACAACTTGGCTTTGCTCTTGTTGTCCTGAGAAGCAGAGACCAAATATTGTTTGAAAGACAATAATGTTCATCACAGGTTAACACAAGAGCAACACCGCTGAAATCTTTCAAAATTTTGACTTATGTCAGAAAAGACATTGTAAAGTCCCAATAGACATTTGGTAAAAATAGACAATTGGGTGAAAATTAAGGTGGACGATAAAATGTCCAGTGTATTTGATTAGCAAAATGTTGGATATAAAGGATACAATTAACGTTTAGCATGTGGGCAGGGGAGTTGTTTGGTTAGACTTACAAAGTCAGGGTTCCTGCAGCTAGCATCTGATCAAATTTAAGACCTATTTAAGACCTTTTTAAGACTTTTTTTAAGACCTCGCATGAACTTAAATACTGGGTAATGGATCACTGCTAACAAGCAAAAAGCAAATGACAACAGAAAACAAATGAGACCATGTGCTTTTATCGATTGACGATCGATT
>JAOBRH010522468.1:14667-25465 GCA_027575125.1 Umimayanthus parasiticus | reverse complement strand
ACTAGCCGATTTTTTGTCGGCGATAAAAAATCGGGAGTCTCCCGACAAAAAATCGGCTAGTGTGTGATGGGCTTTAGAACATATGAAGAACTTTTATTTTGGATACTGCATAAAATCATGGCAATAATCTGTCTATCGGCTAATGTTCGTGTTTTAAAATTTCCATTGCCTTTGTGTTGTGTACTGCACAACTTTAATTTAAATCTAGTTTTCTTGCTGGATAGGGCAGTGGCTTCCGGTTGGTTTGTGCGAATGGAAACCCGATACTAACAATTATATTTAAGAACATTTGTTAAAGAACATACAAAAGCTGAAATCCTCAAAATAGTATTAAAACAACGGTCATTCTCAGCCACTAGATCGGATCTTATAAAAGAAAGAGTGAATGCTTCTAGCCGTATTTTTATACGTTTTTTTTTCAGCAGCCAAGTTCAATGTTATAAAGCCTAAAATTGGGGATGGATCGCACGTGTTCTGGAAATATGCGGTTCACTTTGAACATCCAGCACCAGTCATGGAATATCGGCGGCGGTATCGCCATGGTTTGCTTGTTCGATTTGCGTCAAGTGCTTTCTTTGCATCAAAAGGGAAAAAAAGTGACAGTTCCTGCACAAATATTGCCCCATAATGGGTACAACACGATTGATTACAATAAAACTTGTCACAGCGTTAACAATAGATTGCATGGTTGTCGGTTAGACAAGATTCTACACGAAGTTTTAAGTATTGTGGCATTTTCAATTCTAAATGATCCCGATATTTCATTTAGTGAGTAATGCGTGTGTTACTGGTATAGATGAAACTGCAGTGGGGGCGGCGAGTTCAAAGTCACATGTTGGCGAATGCTCCTCACGTGTGTTTTGTTCACACGAGCAAAACCACTGCCTGTCTTCAGTCGACGCGTTTGTCTTGACTTCAACGCGTTTGATAAAAACATACACTAACACAGATCTATAGTCTACACTTGTTTACATTTAAACACTCCTTACAACTAAACTTCGCAAGTCGTTCAATATCGATCAAGTACATCAAAAATAAGTTTGTATTTTCAGTTGCTCTCAGCGCAGCAGCGGCGCTGAATAAAAAACTTAACCCGACAAAAGAGGAGGTGGGATTAACGTTTTTCACTAAATACGTATATTAGTGTTAAATGAAAAATGCATAACATGATTGTCAATGAAGAAGTTGGTACCTTTTTTTGTGCTCACAAAATCACTAAGTTTACTAAACCATTTATTGACCATGAAAAGAAAGAAAAGGCGATTTGTTTTCCGCCAATTTGCACTTTATTGTTTTTGTCTTTATAATTAGAATAGAAAATTTGGCTACATTATGTTTGTACAGGTTTGCTTGTCTTTATACGAGTTTCAATCCGGCCTCAATAATGTTTGGACACACAAAGCCCCTCCGACCACGTGACGTGATTAGTAACTGTTAATAATCTAATGAAAGTCGATCGATCATATGTCTACCAATTCACACCAGAACAAAGAAGGGTTGAACTCCGCACATCATTTACACGCTTTGTCAACTAATAAAACTTTGTCAAAATATTACTAGGCTAGCTTGCTTTTTTATATCTTCTATTTGAAAGCCATTTGTAATATTTGGCGTGCAAAACTGACAGAAGGTATCTGAAAAGTTAATGGCTTATCGAGTGTTGTTCTGCGTTATCACTTTTACACAGAAAGGTACAATGAGATTACGAGTGGGCTTTGAAATTCGTTCAACAAACAAAGTTGATAGAATGCGGGAGAAAAAAGAGAAAAAAAGGCTTTCTACATCGTATAGACTTGTCAGCTCGTTGAAAAGTTTAATAACTTTCTCAGAAAGACTTGGAGAACCATTGTAAAATGGGAGGGGGATGAAACATTTCATAAAACACACTTCATAAAAATTAAGGTACGATACCCGGTTGCACCTATACTCGGAAAACTAAAAAACAAAAGTTCAAACCATCTGGAAGAAAACCCTGAAAGAGCTGAAAATAAATTCATTTTGCCCCTTTGATTTATATAAGAAAAGTTTTGCATATATTTGAAAGAGGAGATCCATGGGAACTTATCAACGAGTAAAGCCAATCTAAATCTTAACTTTGAATAAATGAGCCAGTCCGCGAAAGCTCCATAAATGGTTTGCAGTTCACTTATCTTTGGAAAGTATAAAGGTGTTTGACATTAATTATTTGTCAAGATTTAAATGTTAAGAAACTTTTCAAAATTTGAAAAAAAGTATTGAAAACGTCTGAAAGCAGAGCAGGAGAAGAGCATACAAGATCTTACAAGATTTTACTGCCTTGTCCATTCAGCATGTTCAGTCAACCAGAATTTGCTAAAACGTTACAAGTAATAAGATAGATTAGCAATTACAAATAAGTAACCAAAAAGTACCGTGATTACTAAAATAAACGCCGAGCCTATAATGAACTCTTCCCAACTCATTTTCAATGCACGTTCTGCCCGACAGAATTAGTTACAGGAGCAATACAAAATATGAATTTTGAAGTTACGTAACTTCCTGACCTGCTAAATCTCCGCCGGTTAAAATTTGTTTTTGAGAATTGTTGGAAGTTTGGGATTTCAATTGTTCATGCTTTATGCAAGTGAGGTGTTTTAATTAAAACTGAGCCAAAAACCAATAAACACCTCACTGCGACAAACATTTTTTCCGATCTTCGCTCGCCCCTCCCAAAAACGGCAAAAAAAGTAATGAACACCTCAAGTCTTCCTCACGGGTGCCTCCCTCTAACGAGGTAATGATTAGCGAAAATATGGTAATTAAAAAATGATTCGAATTTCCTGCATCATTAGCAAGTGTCATGCATGCTGATGTTCAGAAGAAACGGAAATGACCAGAAACGAAGACCAATATCTAAGGTTGTTTTGCTGTGTGTCCAAAACAGTTTGCAGTTGTTCAAAGTACACGAGGCGTACTAAAAGTGTTAATCAAAACAGTTCTAATGTCACTGTGTAATCAACACGGTAGTATAGGTCGGTAATGATAATGAAGAGAGTATATCTGAGAATTCAACTTTACTGGCCTCATGTTGTATTGCTTGCACTACGTTATACGGTTAATAGTTTTAAAATGAGTACGATATCATAACTCGCGTGGGCGTGGAGACCACTTCCTAAGGGCGCCTTTGTTGCGCTGGAGCAAACTTCCTTCCTGGGAAGACAATATAAAGTGTGCCTTTCTGATATAACTTGCATTAACCAGCTTTTTGATTCGATTTGTCGCAGTGCTTGAAATAAACATACTCAAGTGACTTCAACCAGTTGACTGATTTTTTTTTCTCGGGTAAACGCACTGTTTCAAGTTCATGACCCTCCCTCTCTTCACGAGTGAGCACTCTGATCCTGCTAATTCATTTCCGGTTGTTCTGAGTTCCGGTTCCGGCTCTTCACAGTATTGTATTCAATCTAGGTACGAAGCAGGACACAGGAAGATCGAGAGCGGGACGTCTTCCCCGGTTCCCAAGAAAAACTTTCAAGAGGAGGCAGCGTGGCGCCTGGAACCGGATCGGAGTGTTGAGTTCGAGCCCAGTCTCTATCCAGATCTGTGCTCCACCTCTGGCCAACTGAAGTTACAACGGTTAGAACATCTGAAATGAAAGGCAAAGCAGTCAAAAAACGTAATTGAACATGATCATCAGTAGTTTGGGCCCCATTATGTATATATTACACCCTAAACCACTTTCAGAGCAGTTAAGGGGGGAGCCACCCAAACTGTGGGCACTATTTACACTGAACAAACTACGTTAGTATAGAATTGAAACCGTTGTATTCAAATGTGTCCAACGCCAGAATTCAATACAGCGAGTTAAGCACGAGCAAAAAATAGAAAACACGCTGAGCGCACGCAAAGAAATAAACGTTATGTACTCAAATGAAGACTTACATATATTTGAGTACAGTGGAACACCGTTAATACGGCCATCAACGGGCCAGAGAAATTTGGCCATATTAACAAGGTGGCCGTATTAACGGGGTAGGGCCGAATTTCATGATTTAATCAAGGAACGACATAAAAAATGTATCACAATCGTAATTCCTGAGCAATTTGTTCACTTTCAAGGTGTTTTTCAGGCAGACTGGGAGATGTATTGTTTACTTTCTCAAGTTATTTAACAGTTTGACAACTACTAAGTGACACAAGCGAATGAAATTGACTGCCACAACCGTTTTCATTTTTCCAATTTTTAATAGCATGATTGGCTCCATAAACGGGATTAAATTTTCAAGGATTATACATGTTGGGATTTTCAAAATGTGGTCGTTGGCCGTATTAACGAGGTGGCCGCATTGACGGGGTTTTCTTATGAGAAAATGTATGGTCGTTTTGTCGGGCAAAAAATATTGGCCATAACAACGAGGTGGCCGCAAGGCGGGGTTCCACTGTAAATATCAATAAAAGCTGAAGGACAATCATACTCTATATACAAGAGATCAAACATCGCAGTTCCTTCAACGTTCCTTCAAGTGAATTTATTAGCTCATCAAGTTACTTTTGTATATTTTGTTAAATTACTTCAAGAGTTGTCGATATATATAACCTTGTTTTTGAAGCTTGGAAAACCGAAATCGGTGTCTGTATAAGAAGTCATATTTATAGCCTTATTGTTATCATGATATAGTTTATAAAACAGACATCGGTGTCTGTATACGAAGCAGTTTATAGCCTTTTTGTGGCTTGAAAAACAGACATAGCCTTGTTGTTGTAGCTCTGAAGACACATGTCGGTGTCTGAGGTATAAGTTATATTTATGGCCTTGTTGTTGTGGCATTGGTATCTTATAAGAAGTATTTTGTAGCCTTGTTGTTGTAGCTTTGAAGAGACACGTCGGTGTCTACAAGTTATATTTATAGCCCTGTTGTTGTAGTATTGGTGTCGTATAAGAGGTATTTTGTAGACTTATTGTTGTAGCTTGGAAAACAGACAATGGTGTCTGTATGAGAAGTCATATTTTCTACTCCAAGTTTTTGCATATCTCAACAGTTGATATGATATGAAAACACCATAAGCAGGATTCAGTGGGATCGATGTTGCTGTTCATGATATAAAAATTCACATATCCAGTGGCGTAGCCAGAGCCACTTTCAAGTGTAAGCAAGATCATCAAAAAGAGATTCGTTTTGCTAGGAATTTTGTGAAGACAGGCCTTGTTACCTTTCTGCATATATCTACTTCATCCAGTGCAGCGGAAGATTTCTTGCCAGAAATTTTGTGTAAACAAATGCGGTTTTGCCTAGAGATAGCCACGCCACCTATATCCTGAAGTTGAAAGCTTCTCTTTTTTGTTCATAAGTCCCATGAATATCTCCAATAATTATATTAGTATCGAGGTAAGATAGTTCCGTAGGTTCAGTTGTAGTATATACCGAGGGGTAAATATCACCAATGTGTTTGTAGAATCAAGCCGTTCTTTCTGATACTCAAGAATTTAGTCGATGTATTGGAACGCTTTTTTTTATTGAAATGCCTCCTGCATTCCAGTTGCGAGTCTTAAAGTTCTTTATGCATGGTTGTTCCCACCTGTTTCAGTTTCATGTTGCTGTGCGCCATTAAACTTTACAAAGTAACATCTTACATATCATGACGGATTCGGTGCCAATTTTTCTCAATTGATGTTACTGCAACCTTTTCAGCTTATCAATCTTCCTATTGCACTTGAAAATCTGTTTCCATGGCAACTTGATAAGGCCTCAAATACACCTTATCTAGCTTTAGAAAGACTAGTCAGTGAACCAACGTTTTTGCCTCAAAGTATTTCGCATACAACAACAATAACAACAACAATAACAGTAACAACAACAACAACAACAACAATAACGTTTTATTCATCTCATTTTTGCATTCGAGTTAAATTATGAAAAAAAGGATATGATATAAATAGACAGGTGCTGGTTGCCTATAATAATCATAGGGGCTATACGAGCCAGGCAATCAGAACTCTATTTTGATTGGAACATACAGTGGAACCCCGTTAATACGGCCATCAACCGGCCAGAGAAATTTGGCTGCATTAACGGACTAGCCGTATTAACGTGGTAGAGTTAAATTTCATGATTCAATAACGACATAAAAAGTATATCACAATCACAACTCCTGAATAGTTGTTCACTTTCACCGTGTTTTTCGGGCAGACTGGGAGATGAATTATTACTTTCCCAAGTTGTTTAACAGTTTGATAACTAAGCGACACGGGTCATAGTCGTTTTCATTTGTCTTATTTTGATTGGCCGTATAAATGGGGTTAAATTTTAAAGGTTTATACATGCAGGTTGGGATTTCAAAATGTGGCCGTTGGCCGTACTAACGAGGTGGCTACATTAACGAGGTTTTCTTATGAGAAAATGTATGGTCGTTTTGCCGGGCAAAAAATATTGGCCGCAATAACAAGGTGGCCGTATTAACGAGGTGGCCGTAAGGCGGGGCTCCACTGTATCAAGGAAATTTTAGAGAAAAGTTAAAAAAATGGTGAGCACGTTTTGGCGCTACTTTAGCATATCAAAATATTAAGGTGGCACCAAACCTTTTTAACACAATCCTTTAAAAAATCTGAATCAATGTGCTCATTGGTGTGCAGGCAATTTTGCTGCAATAAGACTAAAAGGAGGTTAACCAGCTAACTTTTATTTAAAGTGCAGTCAAATGCTAAATACAAAGGCCAGGCAAAGTTGCTAAGGTAACCAAAATGTTAATGAGAGAACATCAACTCTCGACAAGTTTACTTCAAACCAGTAAGCGTTTCATAAAGTTCAGTGCTAACGTAAAAGTGTTTCGAACCACCATAAAAATTTCCAACATTTGTTGGAACACTGGACCTTGTTATATCTAGCCGTTACGGGAGTCGGTGGACGGCGGTGGGGCATTTGCTCATTCCAGCCAACACGAGGGTAGGGTTTTGACTTCTGCAAGTTCGAGGGTTGGGTATCTAACCAATATTTATAGTAGAGCCAGTCAAAGTTACCTAAAATTGTCCCCAGGATGGAGGCTGAGAACAAAAAAACTCTAATAAAAATTCAAACTGGGAACGGGGTGTTTTGTATCGACTCTCACCCTAACCAAAACTCTTACACACTCTACTCCGTGTTTGGCCGTCAAGGGGAAGCAGAGACACCGACCAGGCGCTGCGGAATGACTAATGACTCAGCCAGAGTTTTGTCGCAGAAGGAATTTTCTCCTTCGTAAAACGGCGATGCCATTTGTAATAGTCGATACCATTTGGAATAGCATGATCGCGGACTGATACAGCGGAAACTCGGCTAAAATAAGGAAATAAAAAGGAGAATAGACAGAAGATAAATTTTAAAGTATTGATCTGTGTGAAACTTGGGACTGCTGGAAAAGCAGCCGTACGCATTGCCACTACATCAACAACTCAATTCGCTTATATTCATTAATTCTTTTTTACTGCACATCAATGACAGTGGTGTCGTCTTTTACAGTTAGCATCGAGCGTTTAGGAAAGGGAAATAAACGCTTTAGAAGAGCTTTGCTCACAACTGTAATTTAAGAATGAAGAAAGCGCAACAGCGCTATGTTTTCGTCAATAAACGTATTTTGATACAAGAAACACCAGCGTGTACGTGTGGATACAAGAATGTGAACTACTACAAAAGTAGGTAAATCGCTACCCTTTTTGAGCGGCTTTTCAGCGTTAGCTCACTCAAACCCAAATGTCACTATAAACGTGCGCCTCAACTGAACAGGGCCCATTACCTTTATTTCCCCACAAAACATTTACAAAATGTGTAGAATAAAGTATCGAGTAGTTCATATTGCCACAGCTGTAAGTTCGAGTTGCGGGGTACTGGAACTATCCAGCGTGAAAACAGAGTCGATGGAACGCTTTTGCAAGATGAGAAGTTATGTTATTTCTTCAACAGGAACTATAAGGCTACACAGACGCACTATCATATGGCAAATAGGTATCCGAAAGTGTATGCACGACAACGACAACGACAACGATAGCAATAGAAAATGTCAGTAAATATTTGGCTATCAAAATGTTCATAGGCTAAGCTTTTAACCTGACTACGACCCTTGCATAAACAAAAGTTTAGGAGAGGGGGGTGTAGAGATGTAATATGGCGCCTTTAGTAATCATAATAACAAAGAAAATCCTAAATTATTATTGCAGCTAGAAACAAAATCAAAAAGTTACTTTAGAAAACATGTATTAAGAGATCACTGTTTCTTACAATTCACCAATTTCAGTTTTTGCTTAGGAATAAAGGAAAGAAAGGACTAGCCATTAAAGTCACAGCAGTCCTTGCCCCAGCGCAAAAAGGCCTTTCAACGCAGCAGGCCCAACATCCTAGTGCAAAAAACTGCTGCGACAGACTTTGTTTTTTCCTCTGACATATTTCCATTTGTTCTTGTTCCCACTGTGTGAAAGGCGAGCAGCAGACAAACAGCCCCGCTGGAGCACACTGCACCCAGGTAGCGCGGCTCTCCTGTTTTCACATACAGCCGATCTGTAGCCGTGCGGGGCTTCCTTAACTCGCAGAAACGAGGAAAAGCATGTTTTATTTTTCGAAAATCCAACTCCCGTTTTCTTAACTATCAAGGTTTTAGAACTTCCTTCTGATGCAGAAATTTCGCACCCAAAATCGTGACCATCGGCGGAGCGAATTTGTTTCCACGCAAAATTCAAGCCCCACACACGTCGAACCCCCCTTGAAACGAACGAGTGGCTTGAGCAATCAACGTTCAAGAAACTAACAGACATTTTCGCGAGTTAGCAGAGAACTCGGCCTTTCAATGAACAAGATCTCACTTCGTAAAATGAATGAATGTAGTCAAACCTAGTCGCAGTAAGCGTTAATAAATATCAATTTATTCGGGTTTTTTTCCGAATGAGGACTCGCACTGGGAAGCAAAGCACATGCAGCGTCGGCGGGAGGCTAAAAATTGACAAAATGTCTGACGAAACATTTACCTGAGCAAACAAGGGTCGTAAACAAGCGCTCCGGGTGAAGAACACCGCAAAAATGGAAAACCATTTCATACAAAAATTAGTGAATTTATAATTGATAGTTTGGCAGTACTGGTCTGCCGTTAACTGCGGTGGCTTTTTCTGACTGAAAATCCGCCCATCGCGTTTCTCTCTCACTTTTTTTATATTAGTACGTTGTGACTGAAAAAAAGCAACCAAAATTTAAGAACATGCTAAGAACATACCGAGACTGGGTAATACGTGCATGACATTTATTTTACACACTGTATTCAGCGGAGATAGCCTGTTGTTAAACTGTAAAATGACTAATGCTCGTGCAACATCGCCTGATGGCTACTCTGAATGTGGATATACTTGGTACATGTACAATATCGAGCCAGAGTTGTTAATCAATAATTGAAGTGCAGTTACAAATTGTTATATTTCCAACTAACTTGGGTTGGCTTATACGAATGAAAAATAATGTAGGTACTCAGTCCTACAAGAATAGGAATATTTTATGAGTGATCGAGTCCGAAATTCTCAAAAATATCAATAGCATCTGACAACAGCCCTCCAGTTGATGGCGTTCTTATTAAAAATAAAGTGTATTTGCTACATTCCTACGATAAGGTAAAGAACAAGATATTTTGGTCATTGACATTGTTCTTTAATTTGGGCAACTCCAGCATTGATTGTTCTTTAAGTTGTTCTTATTCCTACGGAGAAAAACCCAAAATAATTCCCAAAAAGGGTTCAAAATTTAACAACAAAAAGCGAGCCTTATTAACAGCGCGCGCATGTAATTAGCATTCATGGCTTATTCTGCCCCGAAGACTCCAGTTTAGAGAAATATTGTGTTTATGTAGCGTAATATTTACTCTGCAATATCAGTATACTAGATTTTTAAGCATGCCAGTATTCGATTCTCTGTTTCAAGACTCTCGATTTTTTTTTTGTTTTTGAGCTTTTTTGAGCCCTCATGTCCCGATAAAAGTTGCTTTTATATATTAAAAACCGTGTAGCTGCAGCTTCACTTTAATGGTTTAGAAGGTGCTTATTCAAATTAAGAAAACTAAACATGCCGACAAGGGACCACCCCTCTATTATTCTCTAGAAATGCAAAATTTTTGCTGCTCATTGTTGTCCCGACGAGAGAAGTGTAAGGTGTTAAAAACGTTTTCGTTCAATGTTTTGCTCGTCGTTGCCCAGATATTTTAACATTCAACCAAACCATTCGGAGAACTGCACATACTTAGGAACACGTCCGATGGCAAGCTTGGAGTGGTATTTTACCTATTGTTCTGACTGGCTTTTCAGTTGTCTCTTCAACTCGAAAAACGTCATCCTGCTCGGCAGTAAATCAAAAAAGGAAAATCACATCTAACATTGCCGTAGGGTAAACGAAATTAGATTCGTATTTTCACTGGCTGCTAGGCAGCTTCCATTAGCCAATTTACAAACCAAAAAATGCAGCAAGAACCAAATTTCGTAAACAACTTGTAGTTGTATTCATCTGGCAACGTGTGCAAATTCTAAAACTAATTCTGATATAGCGCAAAGGGCAAACACTGTAAACTTTCGTAAAGTTGTTCTAATTTTACACTGAAGAAGGAAAATCCAAAACCCGGGGTAACAACGTTTAGGTGACATGAAATGAAAGCTTAGTTTTGAAACACGCTTTGTTTCCAAATTAGTGTGCCCTCCTCCCGGTCGTAACAGTGGATACCGCGCTGTAACGAATACCTCGCGGGGCTGCAAGGCTTGCCATAGTGGTGCGTTCAGAAGAATAACGAGATAAAGGACAGTGAAGAACAGGAGAAAATGGTGTCTGTTACAGCTGAGCTGTAGACA
>JAOBRH010522468.1:0-14567 GCA_027575125.1 Umimayanthus parasiticus | reverse complement strand
GCGTTCAGAAGAATAACGAGATAAAGGACAGTGAAGAACAGGAGAAAATGGTGTCTGTTACAGCTGAGCTGTAGACAATAAATTATTTACATTTTGAATGTTTTAATTGACGTAAATAAGACTATCTTACAATGATAAATCTTACAGTCTGTCCAAAATGCAAAGTCAGTTTAATAAGGTTATCTTTTTTCGGATTTATACCCAAAGCAAGATGGTTTTATATGAATCTAATTCATACATCTAAACAAATACCATTATATACTACAAGAAATAGAAAAAACACATTATTGTCTTGATTATCGCCGACGAGTCATCAGTTATTTAGCAGTTCCGTTTTACACGTCATATATGCCAGCATTTAGGTCAAGGCTTGTTCAAAATAATAACTAAACTGTACAAGTAAATTGGTCAAACACGGTCAAAGACCAAATCTACGCGAAAACCTTTTAAATTAGCCAGGTGATAGCCACCGTCTATACAGCTAGTTAACCGGCATTTTGTATATTCTGAAGTCAGTTAAACTGTAGTGGTGAATTTCCATGTTGGCAACAGAATGTACAATTTGGAACGAATTTACGTCCTCTGATATAAACATCAATTTTAGTGCAAAATGCCAGGAAAAGAATAAATACTACAACAAATAAAGATTCAAGTATATAAAAACACTTAAATAAATAAGCATATTATCTTTATGTATAAGAAACCGACAAGGAAAGAGCATAGTGTTTATGCGGTCTTTTTTAACTTGTTAAGGGTTTAACCGAATTGGTAAGTGGTTTATTGGCATGAGTTCACAAAAGAAATAAGGGAAAACATACGATACTTTTCTTCAGATTTTGTTTAGTTTTGTTAGGGAAAATAAAAGCAAACTAATTTGTACAAGGCATGTAAACGGTTCAAAAGACCGAAAAAACTCCCATTTTACAAAAAAAAACTGCAACGCTATAAATACAGCGAAAATAACAAAAATATAGCGAAGTTATTGTAATATTTTAAATGGTTATAAGGCGGTTCTTGACCAAAACTTAGGCAGTCAAATAAGTCAATTTAAAATAACTCCATGCCAACTTTTCTTTTGTATATTAGAATTCCACAAAAAAAATGTTTGATTCTTTTAAAGAAAAGGTTTTAGTTAAGTTAAGAGTTTGAATTAAGCTTTCATTTTACAACAAAAACAACAACGCTATCTATAGAGCAGAGTAAACAAATCTATAGCGAAGCTGTTGTCATATTAAACAGTTATGTGGCGATACTTGACCAAAACTTTGGTAGTCAAGTAAACCAAATATTAACTCCAATGCTACCTTTTCTATTTTATATTGAGGTTTCACAAAATTTGCTTGATCCTTTTAAAGACAAAGTTTTAGTTAAGTTAACAGTCTCAGTGTAACTTTACGCCGGGTAGAGAAGAGCATTCTAAGAGAAAACAGAATAGTTCCTTACGCCACCAAGGCATTATGAAGAGCGGGACAACTGACGAAACGGGAGAGCAGAGGAGGGCACGTGAAAGGCCAGTAAATCAGATGTGGAAGTGTTGTCAAGAACTGTTCCATCCCTTTTCAGTAGTTCTCAGTCACAACTTAGGCTAACATCTCTCTAGGCTCTAGTTTTATTCTCCTGTCGAGTTCCAACTTCAGGTTATGAATCTAGAACAAAGAGCAAACTGGTTTAAACATCACACTTTTAATAAAGATATCTTTATACACAATAAACATAGTGGCTCTGGCACTCATTCCATTAATGCTTCCTCGTATGTACACACATCAACCGTTGTCCTGCAAAATTCCAGGTAGCTTTGAATAGGTTTCGATACAAAAAGCCAAACATAATGTGATTTGACAGTATCAATTAAAATATCCTTTCTCAAATTGTCCTAGTATTTGAAATAAATGCGAAAGTTGAAATTTGCCTTTGATCCTTTGATAGGAGGCGTCGAAGTGTTTGGTGTTACTTTTTTTAGGATTGGATGAAGAAACCAAACATCAAAGTGTTATTTATTTCGAAAGACTTTGGCCTTACGAGGTGTTTAAGCAGGACAAGTGTTGATTGCAGGCGACAGTCGGTCATCTAAATATATTTGATTCATAAAAGGCGTATTTTACAAGATGAATTGTAGTTTATAACGTAGCTTTTACTCAAGATGTCGAGTAGGAATTCCGTGCTGTACAAAACATTGTCATATAGCAACGAATAAATTTCTTTGCTATAAAAACTTTCTGGCTACACGAATGACGAGAGGGGAATTTTAAATTCGTTGCCAAGCTCTGACTTTATAAAAGCGATGAATAAAAAATTTCGAATGTAGAATGTTTCGAAACATAAAATCTTTGAACAGCATTGGTAGGTCTGTGTTGTTGCTTCTAAAAATCACAATTAAACAATCGCGATGCTACTGCATACGTACTATTCTCTTTCAAATGGCGTTCCAGTTTAGTATGTATATAATATTTGACAACTTGTCAAAAAGAATTTTCGCTCTCTTTTCATTTCTCATACAAAATGAAATGCATAGTTCCCACGTGTAGAAAATGAAAGGCAAACACATGACATCAACTTATTTACTGTCAGGTCCAACTCGCTCAAGGCGAAATCAACTGGTTTTCTTAAGAGAAATTACTGTCTTATCGTCAGTCGGTAAATTAAAAGATTTGCAATTTTAGCGTCCATTTTGAGTGCTAGTTACCATTAAGAACTTTTAAGTCTATTGTTATAAAATAATCGCCATTTCTCAATGAGCCTTGTCATCTGTATTAGTATCTCGGTTAGGATTTTTGTCTATCAAAATTTACATTCTTTCTTTCTTTGGATGTACGACAGATAAATTTATAGTCTGATTAGAAGTCGAATAGATTTCCAGAGGTCAACACAGTGCGTCTTTATGAACTCAAAGCAAGAATTTGACAAATTAATTTTCATTACTCTTGTCAGTTTAAGGACCGGGAAATGTCGAACACGTGTTGAGTCCATGTGCCCAGGAAATTCGGAATCGAAATTGAAAACTGAGTATCATATCAAGAAAACAAGGAAATAGAACATAATTTCGCAATCTTCTTTGAAACCAAGACAGCAAATCTTGCCAGCATCAAAACAAAAAATTATGCTAAACACAACTGTAGCATGCTAAGTACATGTGGGTTATTTGATATAAACATATTTTCTGCTAGTCGTAACCACTAAATCGCTTTCTTTCGATACAATCCGACTACAAAGTAACCACTTGTAATCGGCGCTGGACTCAAAAACACTGCTGGAGCTTATTTTCAACGCTTTTATAACTAACAAATGCCAAGGTGATTGATGTCGACAACTTTTCTCAAGGGGCAACTACAGATCTTTGATCAAAGCCCGTTAATAAATATGCAAAAACAGAAAATAAATATTTTAGCAGAACTCTATCATGTTTCGCCTTGAAAGCCGGGTAAATGAAATCTTGAAAGAGATTGAACTCTATGTAAACACTGGTATATGTTTGATAGAGCTCTCTGCTTGGTCCACCGAGATATTTAGAAATTGCTTTGTTCCGAATCTTGACGTGGCCTCTTGTTTTATCGCATTAAGTGAATTACAATCTTTGCATAACAATGTCCAAACAGAAGTTTCGTTTGTGGCCCGCGATTATAGCATTGTTCTTACCACCAGACTAAAGGCCATTTACAAAACAACTCCGATAAAAAAAAATATACTGATGGCGATTGAAAATTAGGGAAAGCCGGTTCGTAGCTATCTGAAAGTAAATTAACCAAAATGTTGTTTGCCTCCCAACGCACGTATGCTGTAGAATTTGCATATATTAAAACTCAAAGATAGGAAAGGTTTCGGTTTAATCCCGCCATGCAGTGCTGAAAAGAATAAGTTTCAGTTTGATTAAATTGCAAGAGGAGATGACAGAAAGTTTGTTAGTTTATCTAACGGTAGAACGGGTGTTAAGCGATTTACTATGTGGACTGTGCTACACTGTTGTAACTTGCAGTGCCAAAGAAAATTGAAGCTCATTAAACGACATTTATCACAAACCCGCGCACATTGTGCAAACGGAAATTTGTTGCCCAAGGACAGTCCAAACAGTGAATAAACCAGTTCGGGCAATTCGATATTAGCACTTAAATACAATACACTTTCTACTTAATAATTTCGGTGGATAACTTCAACAACTAAAACAAACTTTAAACGGAAAAAGGCGAATTGTTAGTAATGTTTTAAATGAATTTCACTGCTACTCAGTAAAGCAAATTGAACTAAATAAAATTGATATAAAATCTATGACATGTGGATTGTACTTGACAAGCATGTTTAGTGACATGAAGTCCCAAACTACTACAAACTTATTAAATAACAAAGTCTGTCATTGATTTATAGCAATACCGGAACATAGGCCACAGGTCTGGAATGAGAAAGATCTTGTTGGGGCTGCCACACTCGTTGATTGCCAAACTCCGCCGACGTTACCGCGTAACCAGCGCTGCCAGCACGAGGAGGTTCGGCGCTAGAAATTGTTGGACTCGGCGAGGCACTCACTGAGTTCCCTGAGCCGGCTCTGCTTTCCTCCACAGTGGATATTCGGGGCTGGATTTGACTTGATAGTGGGCTCTGTACGTGCTGGAAGGCTTGTGAGCTGTAGATTGGGCGTCCGTTCATGATTTCCCCTCCGCGGAACGAGTGTGTACCATCGAGCGAGCCAGCGAAGATTTGACGTGAAGGCGAGCCGGAGTGTGTGCCAACTGTCGACACATTAGGATAAATCACAGGATAACCGGGAGTAACCGAGTGGTGAAACGCCGGCGCACCATTTATTTTGGAATACATTGGATCAGCGGACAAAGCTGGTGAATGACCCATTGTTTGGGGCAATTGATTCGTTGAAAATTTATCAACCGCCATCATTGGAGAGCTGTAAGGGTTGAACATGGGGTTTGTGAGTTCTTTCTTGGGTAGCGATTTTGGTTTCCGTCGCTTTGGTTTATACTTGTAATCAGGGTGTTCTTGGATATGAACGGCTTGAAGTCGCTTTGCTTCGGCAATAAACGGCTCTTTCTCTTCTGGTGATAGCATCTTCCACTCGGCTCCAAGTCTTTTACTAATCTCAGAATTATGCATCCTTGGATTGAGAGCTGCGATCTGTTTTCTTTTCCCGCGACTCCAAACCATGAAGGCATTCATTGGCCTTTTAATATGTCCATCGTCTTGTTTCCCCATATTTCTTAAATGTTCCAGTTTTGTCTCCTTCGTGAAGCTCGAAGTAAACTTCAAGCTTTAGCTGATCTAGTGGTCTTTACACGTTGCTTGCCGGTCCTGACTGTGTTCAAAGGAGCAACCTCGATCTATTATGAGCCAACCAGTACGTACTATGCGCACCTAAAAGGCGTGATTATGGTTGATGGATATAATGATATAATGGGACAATACTAATATTTCATTTCAATAATAATACCCGAGGTAAACAATAGGTGTTAATTATTTGAGGATGAATTATTCATATATCACTTCTCAGCCAATAAAAGTGCAGTAAATTTTGACGCGACCATTGTGCAAAATGTTCACAGTCCCTCGCCTTTGGGAATAATACTTGACAGTCGAAATTAAATAAAATTCTAGCCGATGAAAAAAATGGCCGAATTTGAAGATCATGGAACTGCAACTGGATTAAAATCCAATGAAGGCGAAGTGATTTGGTAGTTTTCTGATCTATTTGCTTTTTCATTTAAACAATATTCAAATGATAGCATTGTTTGTGGGCGAGTGGACGACACCTGCGGTTTGATCGCAGGTGCGCGAGCGGTCCATTTCATTCTAATGATGTTTTCCGCTCAATGGTTTTGCTTCCATCTGCGGCATTCGCCATTGTTTTCTTTGCACGTGTTTCATTAAGGGTTTACCATACTTTTTTTCTCTTGTTCTTTGTTTGAGATTTTTTAAAGAGATTTACAAACTTTTCAACTTTTTCTCTATTTAATGGACTCGGTAGAACGATTTGCATAATGAAAGAGTATATTGTGTCACATTTGCAAATAATCTTTTCGGACTCGCTCGTCGGGGTCAATTTGGATGCATTGAAAACACAATAAATTTAGTGAGAAATATTTTTCAGTAACAAACCCCAGGGAATTGTTGGCTTTGTTTGTCGCAGTCCGTGAGCACTACGACAAAAAAATCCCACTTTCATGGAAGCAACCCCGCTAAAAGTTTGGTCTTGGGTTGCTAGGAGTTGGATGTAAAGTGCATTAACATAGAGCAGGGGTAATTAGATATAATCTTTCCTCGGCCCGTAATATTTGCGCAGCCATTAAAACCTTTGGTTAAGATCGATTTGCAACGAAGATAAATATTTTAGAACGAAGGAGATGCAACTTTATTGTGGTAATTGCAATTGCTATTGTTCAGCCTTGGAACTAAATTACGCGTACTTTGCTCTGTTTGCCATCAATAAGATTCGGAGTTCTCTTTTTCATGTAAAAACGAAGGCGTCTGGGTTTTAGTTTTGGTCATTGTTCGTCGCATTTCCGACGGAACGAAAAGAGATCACTGAATAACAATATAAACTCAGCATAACACTAGATTTATTGTCAACAATGTGTCAGTAGCAATAGTGATGAAATCAGGGGTGAAAAAAATTTGTCTTGGGATTAGTTCTCTCCATTGTATGGGGTTTTCCTCGCTCTGTTTACATTTCTAATCAAACTACAAAGGCAGAGTTTAATTATGTTATTTACTAAGAAGAACACAGTCAATTAATTTGGCGGAGAAAAATATACTCTCAGCGTTAGGTGTAAAACATTTTCAATTAAGGAAAGCGAAAATGCTCTCATATCCCGCTGATAATGAACTCGCTACGAACAAATTCGAACCCCAAACAAGGGGATAATTTTAAAGAGTTCGTAATAAAGTTTACTTGAGTGTCTTTGATTTTCTTTGCGTTTTAAATATCGAGCAGCTTAATGGAAGGGTTTAAAACAAGTTCTAAAAATTTCAGTTGGCTTTGCTCAATTTATTAAGATCCGTGTAAGCTAATGACATGGAAGTATATCATCCTTTTCACACGCATGAAATTATTTGAACTTCCACCAGCTTCAATCGCCCATCTTCCGCTAACAGTTCAAAAACATGTTTGCAGTGAGAAAATTGCAATTTAAATTTGTTTTTGTAACGGGCCTTAGCAAATATAACTTTGATCATTTGAGCAAACTTCACCCACAAAAGCGGTGTAAAATGATCTTATACCAAAAACAAACAGTGAAACAGTTAACTCAATGGGATAGACATTCAAAGTTTCATAGCAACTTGTTGTATTTAAGGCTCATACCCAGAAAAACCCAAATACAAGTTAAAATACAAGGGAAAACAAAGAGAGAAGACTATTTTGGAAGAAAAACAAAGGCAACAGAGATATTCTTTGAACGATAAATATATTTTCTTTGAGGACGCGTGCGGCATTATTCTAAAGTGAATATCAAATTGGCCACACACGTCATTTGTTGTTCTTGTGTTTTCTGTCCGCCACACTTAGACCATAGTTTTTAGTTTATTACGAGTACCAGCAATTTACTGTTTCAGCTGACTCGCTAACTTTCATTTTAAACAACTGCATGTGGGCAATAAAAACTGCATTTGACAAGTTCACAGGTTTACACTAGCATAGTGTAAATTATGAAATATTCCTAAAACAAAACAAAAGCAGATTTCGCTCCTTGAAGGAGTGGTGTTTGCAATAACAGCGGGGATGTCTTGTACATCTTTGATAATCATTAACAAGAAAACACACGTTTATTCTTTTCAAAGACAACTTCTGTTGGAGCCCTAGATTTAGAGACAAAGGAAAGTCGAAAAATAGCTTACTTGCCAAACTCGCGCTTACTTCAAGAAGAGAAAGAATAGACGCAATTGAAAGACTTGTTTTGAAGACAACAGGCCACTCATTAGAATTTTTATTTCATGGAATTATAACTCACTTTCAGCTCCACAGAAACTTTAAAAGAATAACATGGAGATAAAAAAGGTGATCAAGCATTTTTATATTATTACCCGCAGTATTGGAAGCAGTGAGAAGTTAATTTCTAAATCAGTTGATTGATAGGAAGAGTGACGAGAAAGCAAGGGGAAAAACCAGTGGGGAAAACAAGTCATTCAAGGACGCGGATTGAGGTTCTAAAAAGCAAGGAATATTTCAAACGAGAAATCAGACAGTTAAGTGAGTTTTGCGATGTAAAATTATTTTTATCTCGATCGACTGCTGAGTTGTACATAGGAAGCAAAAAAATAAAACTTGTTTGCAGAATAAATACGGATGCACTGTAATCAGCAAATTTAGTTCGCTTGTAGGAAACATTTATCTCATTTAAACTACAAAATGTTTCTGTTACTGAGAATTAAGAATTATCAACCAAACGAGCAGCGGACATAAAAGAAACAAAACCTTGGACGTACTGTAAAGACAGATTTAGATTCCTACGATAACAGCCTCGGTTGCTTTTCAAAAAAAAAAGAAAATTATTGATTTTATCACAAACTCAGACACATCACAGGATTCTTGTAAAAATATTACGATCTTTAGATAACAAATTGACAGTGTATAAGAAATAGTTTATTTACAGTGAACACGACTCAACAAAGAGAAAAGAATCGTTCATCAGTTAAATGACTCGCTGTGCCTTTGTTGATACGAAGGGACTTCTAAAATAATTTTAAATAAAAAGTAGATAACTCAAAGCAAATATTTTCTACTTCTATCCTAACTACTAAATTGTAAAGTTTCGCTTTGGGATACTCCACAAGGCAACAATTTACCATGTGATAAAATAAGTAACTTTAAGTTGATTGAAACCTAGTTTATAATTTTAAAAAAGTCCTATATTCTAATTTAGTGTAATAACACATTTCATACTTGGTGGTTTGCGCGAGCGAGTAAAATAGAAGGACAAGTAACATACATTAAGAAACTTTAAACCTCAAATTTTCAACATAACAAAAGCAAAACTCAGAAAAGCAGAATGAAGCACAGTGTGGCGTTTTAAAAGCCACACATGCATGCCTACGCGCACGTCAGTTTAGCCTTTAAGCTAGAAACTACATGCATTTTGCTTTAGCATGGTAATTGTCCTGTATCGCTGATCACAGCTTAACTGAAGCTCAACTACGCTGAAACGAAACTATATCCGCTTTTTTCTCGATAATCAGAGACTTTATGCTGAAGGAATCAAGTTGTATATAAGGCAGCTAGAAATCCTTAAATTAATTAACATTACTGTCGCAATTTTCTGTCTATTTAGCAACATAACATGCAAGTACCAATGCAAATCAATAACTTAAACGCAGATTATTTCTTGAAGTTATGAACAGTTAAACAGTTTTAAGGTGAAGATCATTAAAAAAGAAAACATATCACTTTAAAAGAATTTACCAGCACTATGTGTTAACGACTTGGAATAGGTTTTTGTTTCTCCTGAATGTGAGTTGAGATTGCACGTTGCGATTAAAGAGAACAAGGAACCGAAACAAATACGATTTTGTGTTGTTTTTGAGTTGCCTTCAGTGACACAACCGATTAAATTGACACAAAAGGGAGGTGAAAAGGCCAGTCGGAGAAGGGATGCATATCCTAACTCAAGAAGAAACGTAGGAAAAAATATATACAATTGTTGAGTAAATACTGTTTATACAAAAGTGAGAAAACTGTTATGAGAATAGTTTTGCCGGATGAGATGTCAATCGACAGACCAGCCATAATAGCAAAGAAGAAAGGTGAAAAAGTGCATTGAGCGATTAATTTTGTTCAGTGTTTGGTTTGAGTTCATGCATGGAAGAATAATAATCACTAAATCCAATGCTAAACCTACTATTGAATCGGTCAAAATGAATGCCATGAGTGCGATATTCATGCATGGTTTGCCAGAAGACAAAACGGAGATCAAACTTAACGGGCTGAACACAGCAAGAGCGCTCATTCAACGAGAGAACAACAAGGGCTGAGGGGGGGAAGTAAAAACAAATTACCAAAATGAGAAGAGAGCATTGACTGCGAATTTCACGGCTAATTGTCCAAGATCCTTTGATTTTGACAGTTTGGTGCCAGTTACGTTCTAATCTTTCCGCTTGGTCACCTCTCTTTACTGTCGGAAAGGTATGTGTCTATTATATGAGATATAACTTCATGTCGTAGTTTCTACCCGACGGTGTTGTCAATTTAGCATTCTCACAGTTTGTTTTGTCGAGTTAAACAGCAGAAAATCAAAACTTGCCACCCGTCAGTAAGGACTTTGGTACTAAAACAAGATACGGCTACAGTTAGAAAATATGCCTCGCTTAAGTTCTTAAAACACAAATATTACTTTTAAGTTACAATCAAATGAAAAAGAAGTTCCGCTACGATCGAACATATGTCTTACCATTTACAACAAGAAATTTTGCTTGTAACATCTGAGCGTGGCCTCAGGGCATGCAAGGTAAAAATTGGTACCTAAAATAGTTTAGAATCCCAAAACACTTCACGGCTTGACGGTTCAATAAGGAAGTTATTCAAAAGAGAAAGCGTTCCAGATCATTCACACATTTGCATTGACTCACCAAAAGCTTTCTTAATGGCACGTTATTGCTTAGTTATACGCTAATGTGAGTTAAAATAAAAGGCTTTAAATGGGATGCTCTTGGTATACTCAATAACTAGCTGTATTATGTTTTAAAAGCCGAAAGGAATAAACCATTTGGATGGTCGGCGGAGATTCCCAGGAACATGAATTAGCCGAGCGGAGAAGGATTTATGTATTTCCTACTTGGAAATTGGGTCGGCTTCCTAAAAGGAAAACATTTTTCTCATTAGCAAAAATGAAAATGATTGTGCGAAAAAATCAGCCAAGCCTGCAAAGAGATCTGAGATGTTAAAAAGCTCAGCGGCTGGCCAAAACAACTTGTTTTACTTAAAAATTTTACACACAGAATGCGGTAAGATCTCCGACGACATTTCAAAGGCAAGTTTAAACCTCCCACCGTGAGCCTAAAACAAGCAAAATGATTTCTGGAAATGCACGCAATTTGTATATCTGTTTTCTCCGTCACAACACAATTCAAATTATGTTAAAAAGAGGTATTAGTTGTCAAAAACAGGTATTTAGCAAATCAAATGCACCTTCACTGTTGTGTTTTTGACTTGCTAAACTACAACATACTCGTAAATACAATTATCGTTTTCAGTTGTTCAATGCGACCTAAAGCGCTGCTTTGTCGCGGTCGCCCATTTATGTAAATAAACTTGAAAAACAGATTTGTCTATTATTGGTGGGTAAAACACCCTTGTGCCGCGGTTTCCCGCTGTGAGCTCATGGATTAAACTGATTTGTCGTTTGAATGAACGACTTTTAAAAGAATATACAGCAAACTTACTTTTTACTCAACTCAAACAAGGCAAATAAATTAACAGCAGTGATGTGGGTTTTTTGTCTCTAGAATGCGAACACAAACCATATCGGTACATGAGTGAGAATATCAGGAAGCGATCCCTGTTTGCACTTTCGAGTTAGAGCTAGAGACGACTCAGTCTCTAAACCATAGCAGCCGGAGGGTAAATTGTTGGTCTTATAACTCAAGTGTCTCCTGTTAGATTTTTTGACTTTGATGTGCGGTACAAACAGACTATTAATGAGATATTTGTACAACTGCTTTCTGTAAGGAAAACTTCTAATAAACGACTGATTATTTTTGTTGTAATCATCATTATATTGTATCGCTGCCCCGCAAGCCGGTGATAATCTGCTGTATTTTAGTTTTCTTTATTATGTATTCTTATCAGTGTATTTCGCTCGCAGCGATGTTTTACATGTAAACTACAAAAACTCAGCGTGCAATAGTTAAAAGGACTGCACTGTTTTCTAAATCATTTTTTTTGACACAGAGAATATGATTCACGCTCTTGATATAACAGTGAGAGGAAGAAGAAATCCGCTACCATTACTACTCCGTGTACTCGTGAGAGAAGTAAATGAATGCAGTAGCTACAACAATCAACAGAAATAAATGTCGTTATGTTTGTTCTATAAGCGGCACTTGGATAATTTACTGAAAATGTGATTGGGGAAGGTATATTTAGTTCATCTTCGTCACACTATGAAACAGCATGACTATAATTTTATCTAAATGTGAGGAACTATGCTTTTAATACTGACAATATGACAATTCTACCAGAAAGAATTTTGTTTTAATTACCACGAAATGCAATATTTAGAAAATAGTTCATCTTTGTAGCACAGTTAATTTTCAGTGTCGAGGAAACGGAAACATTTTCGTCTTGTTTCGTCAAAATGTTATAGTGTTCATTGCATGACAACAGTTTTGAGAACAGTGTTATCCCAACTCACATACAGCATCATGTTTCATAAAATAAACATAAAATGCGTTAAATTAAGGTTAATCTGAGAATGATTTACCAGAATTAAAATCATAATGGCAGTTGGCTTGTTTAAAGCAAAGATTATTGACAAGAATTATTTTTTCTAATGTTCATATACTCAGGATACGTCGGCTCTCTGAAAAACCTTTATCTCCAATTTTGCTTTTGTGTTCTGGGATCAAAAGAACCGAGAAATAATCACCTCTTTCGCGTCATTCGGGACTGTCTTCCATGTTCAAAATCTTAAGACTATAAAAAATCTAAACTGCTCTCAAAACTTCGTTTAACTGGCAAATTTATCAATTCTCAACTGAACTTATGTTAAAATTATATGAATAACCGATCTAGCGATAATCAGGGCTGTACACGGCTTTCAAAAGAACCATTTGTTAAAATATAAAAAAAATCACAGTGTTATTAGGATATTTTCAAGGATAGGTGCAATTTTGAGATGCTATTGTTATGGGAGAAACACTAATCATTGGGAGTTTGTTTTGCACTTCAAGCAATGCAGTTTTTAAAACTTGGACTAGTATAAACATGGAGACAAGCATGTATTTTCTTGTTTTCAAAAACCTATTGATCACTGGATCACTAACCCACAAATTACAAGTTTATTCTCATAAAGCAGACGGAACCATGCATAAATCATAAGAAACCTCCGTATAATTATTTGAACACAATTAATAAGCCACGGATTCAAAGTATATATAACACTGCTTTTGCATGGCTTTTGGAAACTAGATACTTCAGAAGCATTCAAGTATTCAATTGCAATTTTATAAATATACTTTTAAAAAGTTCAAGCAGACAAAACTTTTGTCACAAACACGACTTCCTGCCACCTTTTACCAAAATGAATACTTACCTCGGATATAAATTCAAACAAAAATTAGGGCAATGCTGACCCGAAAAATGTATTCTGGTTTCTCGGCATCACACGCTTCGCAAAACACCAGCCGCCCGTAACTTTAATTTAAATCTTTTTTTTTTGAAAAGGAAAAAAAAAACGTTTCCCCACTTCCATATGTCCGATGAGTGTCGCGGATCGGACACTGAACTGACTGCCAGTTGTTGAAATTCTGTAGCACAGCTAAGATTTAGATGAGAAATCGGGGATCGATCAGTTTATGTGGCCTATATAAAGCATTTTGGTCAATGGTTCGTAAAAGAACAAGCTCATAATGATTACACATATGCTTATAAAAACCAAATCATTTTTGGCCGACTTCCGGTGTCATTTTTTCCCTTCAAGGTATTTATAAAATTACCGTTCTTGTTTCATGCATATAGTAACAGTTCAGGGTGAGAAAGTGGGCTTTTATGGATTTGAGAGACTCTGTTCTGTTCTTTTCTTAGCCCCTTCTAAAATTTGGATAAATTTGAGCTTCAGTGTTATTATAAAGTTCTTCCTTGAAAAGAAAAAAAACAACAACACGTGTATCATGTTGGGTTACACGCTCAGATGCGTCGTATATTGATAGAGTGTATGTGGGTGCTGCCGGCGTTGTATAACCTTTTTGATGTACTATCTTGATTTTTTCAAAAAAGAATTTAAAACAATTCTAGAGAGATGTGCACTGCATAACAAACAAAACAGATTTTTGTTTTCCATCACTCAACTCTGACAATTAGGCTAGGAGTTTAAGAAGTTAACTGTTTACTGAATTAAACGCACGAACTAAAGATCTGATCAGACGTTCGTGGGTTCCTTCGCAAACCTACAGATACACTCGCTTTCACACAGACAAGAAAGCATATACGGATGCACATGAACGTACGCTACTAAAAATACACATTCGTACATAATGAGAGCGAGTCGAGAAGTATAGTAGTCGGTACACTCGCGCATATATGCTGAAGGGGCACACACTCTGAGTAACGAATACACACACGCATATGTACAGATATACAAATATATATACATACATACACACACATACACACATACGTACATACATACACATACACATACAAACTTACATGCATGCATACATACATACATACATCAGTACATACATACACACACAAACATACACATACATACAAACATACACACACACACATACATACATACATACACACATACATACATACATACACACAATTACATACATACAATTACATACA
Source organism: Umimayanthus parasiticus (assembly GCA_027575125.1). NCBI lineage: Eukaryota > Metazoa > Cnidaria > Anthozoa > Zoantharia > Parazoanthidae > Umimayanthus > Umimayanthus parasiticus. The sequence goes on along the minus strand of JAOBRH010522468.1, from coordinate 67 downwards.
TACATACATACATACATACATACATACATACATACATACATACATACATACATACATACATACATAC
>JAOBRH010520247.1:0-10522 GCA_027575125.1 Umimayanthus parasiticus | reverse complement strand
TCTTCTTCCTCTTCTTCTTCTTCCAACTCCTCCTCCTCCTACTTCCTTTTCCTTTTCCTCCTCCTTCTTTCGCTTTCTCTTCTTCCTTCTTCTCCTTCATCTTCCTCCTCTTAGATTTTCTTTGTCTTTCCTCTTCTTCCTCTTTCTTCCTCTTTCTCCCCCTCCTTCGTCCTTGTCCTCTTTTTCCTCCTCCTCTTCTTTCTCCTTCCTCTTCCTACTTCTACTTCCTTTTTCTTTTCTTCTTTGCCCTCTTCCTTCCTCTTCCTCTTCTTCTTCCTCCTCCTTCTCTTTCTCCTTCCTCTTCGTCCTCCTTCTCCTTCGCCTCCTTCCTCTTCCTCCTCTTCGTCTTCCTTCTGCTGCTGCTGCTTCTTCTTCTTCTACATCTTTTTCTTCCTCTTTTTCTTCTTCTTCGTCGTTTCTTCTTCTTCTACTACATCTTCTTGTTGTTGTTGTTCTTCTTCTTCTCTTCGTCTTCTTTTCTTCTTCTTCTCCTTTTTCTTCTACTACATCTTGTTGTTGTCGTTGTTCTTCTTCTTCATTATCATCTTCTTCTTCTTCTACATCTTCTCATCCTGAATTACTTGTTTGTAGAACTTTTCTTGGTTCATCTTCTTTAATACTGGAATTACCATATTGTGAAGGTGTATGAAACCTGATGTTATTTTTCCAGAATGAGACGTAGATTTCAAATTCCATGTAATCACAGCTTGGTCAAAGTGGATAATCCAGCCCTAGCCTGTTGTTAGCATTGGCATCTGGCGAAATTAACCAACTACTAAAATAGTGCCTGTTGGTAGTTTTTTGAAGTACAGGTGTAAGTAGAGAAATATGTTTCGTTAGAAATTTTCGATTTTCACACCAGTAAATTGTTACATTTAACATTTTATAACTTTAAAAGTTATTGACAACTCTATTATTCGTCTCTACGTAAGTAAAATGCTTCTGATCAAATTTTAATTTGAGGTTGGTTGTTAGTGCACTTTTTCAATCATAAGTTTTCATGTTCTTTATACTTTTTCAAAAAGGGATGTTGTGCACGATTGCACCGTAAATTATATGCCATAGATGCAGTTGTGTTATTGGAAGCATTTGGTTCACTGTATAAGTTACACAACAACTTGACTGTTCTTGATATTCCTTCCAGGGACATCCCACTAAGTGCAGATGAACTTCGCTTTGTTATAGACAAGATACTCAGGTTTGTAGTTTGACTTTTACTAGCAACCTAACACTTACACTAATGATTAACTTTTTGAGAGTTGCTTGCATTATAGCATCTCCAAGGAAACAGGTCATTTTAGGGCAAGGTAGAAAGGTGTTCGTAATGTAACAGTAAGCCAAGTCATAAACAACAATAGTTCTTTTTAATGATTTCCCGTGAATCTTACATACACAAATTACATACTTAAAAAACATTGAAAATTCAGTTACGTTAAGTAGGCAGGGAAATCATATTTGAAAACTGTATATAGGTTTAAAATGTGATAAGTTAAAGTGCTCTAATAAATATCTCAAATAATACCTTCTGAACGTTAGCCCTAGAAAGGAAATGGGCCCACACGGAGAATGAGAAAAAACCTCTGACCCCAGTGGGGTTCGAACCCACGACCTCCAGAACAGATCACCGTTGCTCTACCAACTGAGCTATAAGGCCAGATGGGAGCTGGTTGTGGGAAATTAAGGAGGTAAAAGCAGTTCGTAATTGTATGGAGTTAACAACAGGTTGCTTCAAGTGTAGTCTTCTCAGGTTTTAGTTTTGTTCCCTTTCTTTTTGGCAGCAAGGATCTCACTGTGTGACCGAGTTGGCTGTCATCTATTTCTTACCAATTGACCGTTTTGCAGATGGAGCTTGACTAACAGTGAATAATCATGCTTTTTATCGTTTTTGAAATACAAGAATTTTAAGCATTTTTTTATTTTAGAAAACAATTGTTGTGGTTTTTTTTTACACCCAGTTCACTTAAATGTTGCGTCTTTTTGTATATCAGAATGTTTAAAAGTCTGGAGCTACAGGAGCTACCACCCCTGGTTTATCAACTTCTGCTGCTCTCAACAAAGGTCAGTTAGTATGGTAGGGGACTCTACATACATGGAGCCTGTTGAATCAACTACTGCTTCTTTCAACAAAGGTCAATAGGTATTGTAGGACTTTTAGATACATGTAGTCTGTAGTGGCAACTTCTACTGCTCACAACAACTGTCTATATGCACTTCTTAGGGTCACAAGTACGCTGTCTTGGAGGGAGTGACCTCATTCTTCAGTCAGTTGGATGAGTCCTGCAAAGAACAGTACAAAGACAGGTAAAGCGCTAACTATTGGTTTCCTAAAGTCAGGGTATCTACGGAGTCTTAAAAAGTCTCAAGAAGTCTTATTTTTGATTTTGTATTTTTAAGGCCTTGAAAAAGTCTTATACTTGCAAAATTTATCCTTGAAGCCGTCAAGTCTTGTTTCTCAGGGTCATTCAAGGTTTGAAGATTGTTTGCATGTACAGTGTAGAAGGGGTTCGTTTGCTTTGCTTGTTTTTATGCCAAAGCTATTGTTGCACCTTAAAACAGAAGTTGTAAACTACATACGTTCTCCCGTATTGTAACTTTTGAATAAAAGATGGCAAAAAGCTAGCTCTTAAATTTTCCAAATTCGGGTCTTAAAAAATTAAAAAGGTCTAAAGTTTTATGGGTCGCAAGCTGCAGGAACCCAGTAAAGTGCCATCTTGATAAATTGAATAAGTTTACGGATGTATGTGTATCCTTCGAATCAATTCTTCATCAGTTCAAAAGAACACTATTTTCTAAAAAGAAATTTCAAAAATCACAAAAACTGCTCGCAAAAACTGCTCAAAAGTGATTTTGAACCATTTCTGAATTTTTTCGAAGATTTCCGAGCTGTTCCAAAGATCTCCATATTATTTAGACATGTCATAAATAAGTTTTACGGTATGCAATGTTTTCCTGTGGGATATTGTGGAAAATGCCACTTATTACTTGTGCACTTGTATTTCTTCGTATGCACACTCGCCTGAAGGCTCCATGTGTATACAGAAAATACAAGTGACGTGTGGCATTCGGTATTCCACGGTATCCCACTGGAAAGCATTGTATATCTTACGTGACAAAACTGTGTATTACACAGCTCGGAGTTCCAGTCCTTCCCAGTGGACCAGCTCAGACACATGGAGGGGACAATCATTTTACATGTGACATTTGCAGTGAAACAGGATCAAGATTTGGGGAAGGAATTTTTGAAATACCTCAAGGTAGAGTACAGCCCAAGTTGGATCGTAAACTAATTTTGAATTGTACATAAGACAACGGATCATCAGCACATGCATGATTCCTAAATTCAAGCATTTTCTTATAAATTTGATTCATTTGTTCAAAAATTTACAAAATTAATGTGTTAGTCATCTTTTGAATCTGTTGCCGTGTTTTGTGTGTCAGCATGACTCTGGTCCACTTTTTGAGAAATTAGAAATAACATGAACTACTTATTAACCGAGAGTGAGGTCTATATAGTAAATATCAAACTGAGGCCTTGCTGTATTGAAAGAACAAAGGTGAGGTCAAGGCTGAAGTTTGCTATTTCCCGTATAAAAGACCGAACGATCTAGGTGAATATGTATTTCATATTATATGTCAATTTTTCTAAAAACAACAATAACACAATGCAAGCGAAGCCTTCTCAAAATGTCTGAGAGGAGAAGGCTAAAATTGTAAAAAGTACTCCGGAAGACAGCAAAGTGCGGGAAAATTGAGGAAGCGAGAGGGATCCGGGGGCATACTCGCCCGGGAAAAATTTGAAAACGGATGTCCTTAAACTGCCAGTCCCTGCACTCTGAGTCAGGTCAAACTTTATCACACTTTCTGTTCATTTTTAAACTATATCTATGAAATATTTTTTATTTTTACTCTAGTTTAAGTTGGAAGATGCAAAAAGCAATACAACAAAAAAATTTTTTATAATAATGCAAAATGCTTTTGTTTCCATACTTCATCACATTACACTCTTGTTCCTCGTGGTTCCATGACGCCATGCTTGTTACCTAATGTTCAAACGGCTGGTTTTGAAAACCCTGCAATCGGAAATTCTCCACTTCTACATGTAGGTCATTAACGATAGCTGTAGTGCCCCTGGGCATTACGGGAGATTCAGACCGCTAAAGAACCAATCAGAACGTGCAAAGTATCTTTACCATAAAATACGACGTTTTAACTAATGAGTAAAACAAGGATGTTAATACCACTGCCAGACCTGTGCTAGGTTAATAGGTGGTATGTACGTTGCAACTGTTGCTCATTTTGTCATGAATTTCATGTTGCCATATATTGATACTTTTGTATACCAAATGCTTCAGTTTTCCTCACAACAGCGTTGTAGTTTGTACAATCTAAGTTATAAACACACAAACTGTTTAAATATCTAAACACCACATCAACTTACAAGATTAATTCTTACAATGTTTTTTCAGGCAAATCAGCAGTGCGCAGCCAGTAAAGCGTTGACTCCATTCAACGTTGCTCTTGCTCTGTCTATTGCGCAGATACATAGGTTCGAGGAAGCTGTAAGTACTTTGAAGAAATTATAGCTCTTGGTGATCTATCAATCTCACTGAACATTTATATATATCGCTGTGGATGTTGTACACTGTATTTTCTAGTTCTGGTTTGTTCAGATCTTTGAGCGTGCAGCTACACAAATAGAAACAGTGACATATGTTTCGCAAATTTGTAGACAGCGATTTAAAGAGTCTAATGAACACATGTATTATCTCACACAGGGGTTCTGTTCAGTAATGCACATGTATGTTAATAATAATAATAATAATAATAACAATAATAATAACTTTATAAGAGTATCATTTTAAAAACATTTAGCATTTCTGCTAATTGGGACACATTGATACACCATAACCAGAAACATATTAGATTAATTGATCAAGCATCTCAAAGGACGCACTAAATATATTGTCTGGATGGTGAAAATGAGGAGATATTAAAGGCAGTCCCGCAAGAACCAACGGGGGCGCCTATATCAGCTGTAAACAGGGTTTTTACGCTAACCGTAAAACCTGGAATTCCGTGAATTTTGGAATTTTTGTTCAAGGCCTGGTATTCTTTCAATGATGGATTTTTTTTTATAAGATTCTGGAAATATCCTTGCGTTTCTAATCTGCTGTTCACCTAGAATAATGTTTGCCGATTGGCTAGGTTTTAGACTTAATTTGTCGGGTCTGTCAAGGTGGATACCATAAATTGTTCCAAGTCATTATTGTGGAACGCTGACGTGTTTTTGTTCATGTTTTTGTTATATAATGATACAGACGTTTTCTTGATGTTAAAGAAACATCGGAGTGTGTCAAATGAAGTAATTACTGGAGGAAAGTGGGTATCTGCGTGTTTGAGAGGGTGATACAACACATTTTTTCCCGTAATGCAAAACCTACAATAGTTCCACAGACCTGTGAAATGCCAGGGAAAATCTTGGATTTTTTCCCTGACCAAAGGGGAAGAATCTTATTTGAGGGATCCCGGGCACTCCGCAACACCATCCCGGAACTCCGCAAAACCATTCGGGGACTCCGCAACACCACTAAGGGACCCTCTGCAAACAGCTGTAAGGTGTTTCAGTGACTCCCAAAAGCCACTGACAAAAGGACCTTTAACTACCAGTTGTAAGGGATCTGAGTGACTTCATAGAACATCTGCAATACTTGCAGCTCTGATGTAATTTTATATTTCAGTACCTCACTGAGAGAGCAAGACGTCCAGCAGTTTGTGCTTTGTGCTATTCTGTAACTAAGTTACCTTTTTGCTAATTACATTCTAGGTTTTTGATTTCTTAAAGTCATCCATACTTAAAAACTTCAAAGATGAAGAAAGAAGAAAATATTCGAAATGGATAAAAGGTACTTACTTTATTTTAAATATAGATTTGTGCTTGAACATCTTGTCTTTACACAATATTGCTTGGCTTGTGATTTGTCTTGATGGAAGTAGCGGTTGCCGTAAAGTACACTAGAAAACAGTACTCCCCAAAGGACTTTTGAAGGATGCTTGCTGATACTTAACTCGGTTGAATGGTATACCAACCAACCAATCCGTTTTTGGATTTTTTTAAAGAAAGATTTAATTCACAAAATTAGTTGTCTATTTTCTACACTGGTGAAAACATAACTATCCCACTAGTTGGTTGATGTGATAGTGGATAATTTCAAAATATCTACAGAATAGATTGTTAATTTTTGTACTCTTTAGTTGAGGTCTGGTCAGTACATTTTTCATATTACTTTATCATGCTTTAGGCCAGAAGCTTCAGTTTGACGTCAGGTAATAAAGTAGAATTATTTATTTTCCTTAAAAGTTCTCCTTGGTTTTGTAGAAACCATACAAGAGTTCAAACCCGTTGGCGATATGGTGCTGGAGACAGTGCAGAACAGGTGACGCTGATGTATTTTTCTGCAGAGCAGTTTGTCCACAGAATACAGTAAAACTCCGCATACAGTAAAAGAGAAACGAATAAAAGAACAAGTGGATTAAGAACACTCAGGCTGAAATTTGCTCGACAAAGTATATAAGAAAAAATTCAGCCTGAAAAATGAAAAAATATTCTTATATGAAAACTGGGTGCCATTTAGATTAAAATTTTGTTTAAAGGACGCTTGCCCGATTTGTACTATATAGTTACCCCTCTCTGTTGTTTAATACACCAAAACTTTTACCTCTTCCCCAATGTAATATTATTATTGCCTTAATTTCTTAATGTTGTGATTGCACATGTAATATGTGTAATTTCCAGAAACAAATTAATGAACACCTTAAGAACAACTTGAGGCTGATTTTACAGATACTCCGATCCCGATGTATAAGAAAGAAATCAGACGGTTTTTGACTATATCACGTAGACCAGGAGATGGGTGCCAGTAAATTGACTTATAGAATGGTAGTACCATAGCCCTTGATGCTGCATTGTGTTTCAATCATAATTTGTAGCATTCTAAACCTATCTTCTAGATATTTGACTGCTTAAAATTTTGCCCATTATAATTAGTGTTTTGCATTGTTTAAGACGTTTTAATCTTATTCAATTTTGGTCTGATGTAATATGTGTATTCAAAGTGCTGAAGTTGCATAACGTAATAAAATTGTTGTTTTTGTTTGATGTTCTTGTTATTTCCCTCTTTCTACTCTGCTCAAAGTGTAAAGGGCTTTCTTGGAATAGAACAACATCTTTACTTTTTGAAAGGATCCAGAGAAAATTGTGCAGCATGGAGTTGCAGCTATATGCAATCAATATGATTCGGCACAACTGTCATTTACAGTGGGAAATAATCGCTTTTATACGAAAAGCAAATTACAAGAATAAAACTGTATGGACTTAGGCTGCTAAAAGTCTTGAGCACGGATTTTTCAGCGACTACTGACACAAGCAAGACCAGTACACCAAACGTTGTCAACTGGCCAACGTTTCCATTTGGCTCAAGTCGCACATACTGAAAACGTCTTTGTTTATACAATACAGCTAGAAAATGAAAAATTCCAGCTAAACAAATAAATTTTCGTATGTGCGACTGGCTCTTTGTTGAGATCAAAACCCTTAACATAAAGTATATTTTTAATTAATGATTTTTAAACCTATGTCAACAGTCTTTGTAGAAGTTGAATGACAGTGTATTTTTGTGATAGCTCCAGTATTAAATACGTTATGGCAGTTTTATTGTGAACCTAATACTTCAAAGACGTTATCCTCTGGTAATTTTTCTTCAGTTTATTTGGTTGGGATCACGTAACGCAAGGTCTAGTGCAACTGGGATTCACTCTTATGGATTCGTTTGGACCAAAGGGTTTTGGTAAGTGTAACTTATTCAATGTGGTAATACTATTAGGGAATGACCAACGAGCGTAGCATGAAAATGAGAAGGAAGGAGGGAGGGAGGAAGGAAGGAAGGAAGAAAGAAAGAAAAAAAGAAAGAAAAAAAGAAAGAAAGAAAGAAGGAAACGAGGAAGGAAGGTAAGAAAAAGAAAGGAAGAAAAAAGAAAGAAAGAAAAAAGGGAAGGAAACGAGGAAGGAAAGAAAAGAAAGAAAGAAAGAAAGAAAGAAAGAAAGAAAGAAAGAAAGAAAGAAAGATAGATAAATGGATGGATGGAGAGAGGGAGGGACGGAGGGATGTAGGGATGGATAGAAGGATGGATAGATGAATGGATGATGGATAGATAGGTAGATATGGGTTAACAAGGACGCATTTACACTTCTAAAGTTGTTTCAAGTTGGTAAATGAATCCTCGGTCACTAAACTTTATATACAGTTAAATTGCAAAGCTTCGTCATTACATATGCTTTTGTACAAGGTCAATTTCGATTTTGTAGGCTGTTAGACCAGACCTGAAACTGGAAACAGTGGATTGCATTGTTGATGTTTGCTGAGAGTCTAGTAGGTATTTGTTGATTGTTGCTCTTTTTCAGATACTGTTACCACACCTCACAAGACTCCAGCACAGCTGGCGTGCCGCTTGGGCTCACAAATATTGTTGAATACATTCAAGGTAATACATTTATGTAGTTTTTGCCATTTTCATCGGAAATGCTAACTAGTTAACCAACAGCTGGAAAAAAACGTGATTTATTTTCTCGGGGTAGTTTTTTTAGTGAATCGAACTTGGGTACAAGATTTGTCTTTCCGTTGAGTATTTCAAGCCTGGTTTTGGCTACCGATGCAAGAACAAGCGCAGAAACAAGCGCAACTGCAAGCTCCTTGCATCTAATGAAAACAAACCACTATCATAGATAACAGGGGTCCGTCGCACCGTTTCTGAAAACCTTTCTTCAAAACTTCCTTCTGCCTCCGCCGTAATTATAACACCACGAACGAACCAAGAATGAGTCAGCTTTGATTGGTTATTAAAAATATAAGTCAAAGCATTCCTTGCTCTTGTTTCATGTTCTGTTTTCACAATAAAAATGTCGAAGCAAGCACAAGAGCAAGCGAAAAAGGAAAAGTTTTAATCTTTGCATTCGTTTGTACGTACTTCACTTCTTGTTCTTGTGTGAAGGCCGTTTTCACGGTTAAATAATAACAGTGCTGATTTCTGCACTTGTTCTGGCGCCGCTAGTAAGAACCAGGCTTGATGTTTTGTATCTTGGTTCCTTCATTAGGCGCACGAGATGGTGAGAGTGGAAATCATTCAACAGATTCTCAACAGAGTAGTAACCAAAGCAACTACACCTGTTACTCAATACATTGGTGAGTAGCATTTATCGCCTGTGTTCGTATCACAGAATTGGGTTTCAATTTTCTTAACAAGATTATCGTTTTCTTTGTAGACTCTCAAGTCCAAAAGTCCATATTTGGACTTTTCTGCAATGTCTCTATTCATATCAGAACAAAGGACCTCGTGGCGCGAGGGTTCAAAATCATTCAACTGTTGCGCGCGGATATTTAAATAATCTTCAGAAAGCGATCCTTCTGGAGTTAGTGTAATAGTGTCAAGCGGCGGACATAAATATACTCAGGTGGGATCGAAAGGTAAACTTTGTCCCGTAAAATTAGCATTTCTGTTTCACATGAATGACTTCCGAAGCCCAACAGAAATCTGTTCGAGACAATGGCAGTTATGAAGGCGCGAAAATCTATTGTCTTCAATGTTAGAACCAGAACAATAGCGATTCTGTGATACGTATTTGATACATAATTTGTTTCACATTTTTCTAAATTTACAGTTCAAAAATGCTTAACAATGCAATAAAATAATATAGAAATAAAACAAAATTGTATACAAAAATACTTTTTGAAAAGATGGGTTTTTAGCCTTAATTTAAAGTTTTAATTGATGAAGGAATGGTGTTCCTTAAAACTGGAGAAGCAACTGCGAAAGAGCGATCGCCAAAATTTTTTAATTTTGTGTTCGGGACAGCCAGCCTAGCAAGTTCTTTATATGTGCCGAGCGAAGATTACGTAGAATGAATGGGTTGGTAGGCCGATGTCAAGTCATGCAGGCAGATAGCCCGGAGCGAGCCCATTAAGGATCTTATAGGTTAAAAGCAAAATTTAAAAACTTATTCTGGTTTCATGGGGCAACCAGTGTAGAGAAATCAGAGTTGGCGTAATGTGATAAAATTTATGTGTTTTCGAGATGAGCCGCGCAGCCGCGTTTTGAACACGTTGGAGCCTTGTAATTTGGTAGGATGGTAAACCATAGAAACAAAGTTGCAATAGTCTACAGAGCATCAACCACTGTAATTGTGCAAGTTTGATTAATGTTTTTACAAATACCATTTTCTTAGAAGATTACGCGTTGGCTTCCGATGTTATACAGAAGTTGAAGCGTATTCAATTGGTTTTATTGCAGAACTTTTGTCCAAGTCTGTTGCCTCTGCCCCTCACGTTTTGTTGGAGTCCTTGCCAAGAGTAAGTAGATTATTTTGTGTTGTGTAGGGTATTTTTTCTGTTAAAAGAAACTCTTCTGTCATTGGAACTTACAAATGGATGAACCGGCTCAATTTTGCTTGCCAATTAGCTGACTCTGTGAT
>JAOBRH010516914.1:5882-16582 GCA_027575125.1 Umimayanthus parasiticus | reverse complement strand
TAACCGTTTATGTGGCGCCCAGATCTGATCTTAACAGTAGCCAGCACTTTTTCGACAGATGTCATAGGCGTCGCTTCCCAAAACGTGAAATTAAATTGTAGCTTGAGCTCGAGCCAAATTAAATTGGATATACTGGATATTTTTTCATATTGAACTTTTTAAATTTCAAAGATATTGCACCCTGGGTGCTAGAGGTGCGGCTCGCTGTTAGGTTTAGTAATCGCGAAGTTGTCTCTAGTACCCGGGGGGAAGACATTTAGAAACAAAAGAGTTTAAAGTTTGAGTTCGGTTTCTGGTGATATGGCAGGCCCTACCATCTCCTCTTCCACCCCCCACCCCCCGCATTCCCGGTTACCTGTCAACAAATTACCCTAAATGTGTCTCGGGGGGGGGGGGGGTTCTAACCTACATGTGCTCTCCAAGTCGAGTTTTAAACCATGGAACCTCGTTCTGGTGGCCGAAACAATACCATGGTCCAAGGGAACAGAAAATGTTGTAAAATACACTAGATCAGATGTAAATATTTTTTTGTATTTTTTGTTATGCATGCTGACAAGGATTGTTGGATGATAGTAAAGTCACTTTCTGTAAATTGTCCGTCTGATGTTGTTGAGTACTTTGCGTGTTTTTCTGTTTCCCTAGTAATCTTGGTAGACAGCCGCTGTTCAAGAACGAGAGCATTCTGACCCAAAACTAAATCGCTCCTCTTTCCAAATGAGCGACATAACACCAAATCTAGATCCCTAACCGAATGCAGAGCTCTTCGCGGGTAGCGTCCGCTAAAACTTTCTACCAGATGGCTAGAAAGTAACATCTCTCGCTTTCCATGTATGCCTTTCACAAGCCTTCAAGAAAGCCCATCCTTTTTATCAATTTGCAAACGGCAACAGCAACAAGTCCTTTATTTCCCCTTTTGGTTTACATATTTGAATTTACAATGAAAAAAGAGGAGACTGACCGCCTGAAATAACACAAGCTACCAGTAACAGGTAGCCCAGTAGCACAAGTTAAAAAGTTAAAATATTGTCAGGTCGGACATACGACAGCACCATACAAGGCATACAAAGAGACACGCATATATACTCGAAGAATGAGGAAAAATATTTTGGCATTATCACTAGCAGATTCTAGAAAAATGTATAGACTGTAGTTACGTATTTAAAAATAGATCAATAAATAAAAAATAGATAAATTATTTTCTACAGTCATTGCGAAGTCGTGAAAATAAGTAAGTAAAGAGATTAATAAATAATAGATAGACAAACAGCGATAAAGTTATGAAAGAAAGAAAGACAACAGTTAACTAATATATAGAAAATAATTACGCAAACAACAAACCAGTTTATGAACAAATAAACACTGAAATAAAAACTAGAATAAACAAATAAATAAATGAGTCGCGGAAGGAAAGAAGGAAGGAAAAAAGAATGCCGGATGTGTGTATAATTAAACGCGTTACAGAATAGATAATGTGATTATTTTACACTGATTGATTCGGACCCTGACTCTGCCACAAAGAAGACAAAATCCGAAGAACTGACTACATTCCAGTGATAATTTAGTCTTGTTACTGGTCAATAAACCGTAAAATGAGTAATATTACATGTTGCTGTCATCATCAGCCGTGTGTCAAGCCGCCGTCAAAGTAACTCTTACTCTATAAATATAAATGCTTTTTAGATAATTTCCCTGAGTATGCTGAATGAATACGCCAGCTGTAGTAAGAAAAACTACAATTTATAATAATGACTTTATTGGACATCGGATGATTTCTCCACTGCGACGTGACCGGCAAAATGACCAGTTTCCTGTTCCAGCCTAACTCGCAGCTCTTTGTGCATTAAATGATCTAGCTGGGCTATACAGGATATATTAAATGATATCCGCCCTTGTGCCTGAATGAGTCAACAAAAACAAACCTTGTGGCTCGATCAGTTTATCTCGAATTTTGAATTGACGTTTTGCACGTAACAAAAACTCTAGTCTTACCAAATAATCATGTGGGAACTTTTCCTGCTAACAGTAAGGTACAGCTTCACAAGACTGGACCTTGCAACCTAAATCGGCATGTTAGCAGCTAAACGCAGCCGTGGGTTAAGCTTTTACCGGCCCACGCGCCGGCAAAAAAGGCGGGAAACTGAACCACGCACTCCACGGAAGTGCTTTCCCGCCATACCTTCTGGAGTATAAATACCAAACCATTTTCGACAACCACAGCTCTTCAAATGACTAATTATTTAAACTGTTATGTGCTCCAGTGACTCTGAAGTAGAGAATACGTTGGATTTGCCTGGAGACAGACTAAATATAGAGTGAACATGAATGATTCAAGCACACAGCAAACAATTGATAAAACAATACTGTTTATAAAGTACGTTGTATGAGACACAGCAGTCATTAACTTAGCGAATAAATATCAATCTTATATATCCAAGAAACAAATACTTGGCTTTTGTTTCTCAGCAGATATCAGCCGAGTTTCACTATCTGGAAATACCAAGGTTTGACACAATGAACCATGAAACATTACAAAGGGGACAATTAAACACTTGAGAATCGGAATAGAGTTTGTGGCAGTTCCGAAATAGTCAAAGACTTTTTTAGCCGCCTCATCACGTAACTAACAAAATGCAAAATGTCGCAGTGCTTTAAAGGGGAACTTGGGTCAGTTACACTACATATACAAGGACTGCAGAGCAACTTTGAGATTGGGAGGGGGGCACATTAGTGACTCGATATTGGGGGCACAAGACACTTATTCTTACAAACTCTTTAAAATTCTAAAAATATTGGGGGGGGGAGCAGATACTCCCCTGCTCCGCGGTCCCTGATCCAGCTGAGGCAATAGTCTACCCTATACACAAGATGAACACACCGTACTTTTCCACATGTTTCTTAAGTCACAATAACTCCGGGATTGATGGAGCCTTCCGCTTTCAAACTAGCAGAGACAACCATGATGTAACAAAAGGTCAATATGTTGAAACTAAATTGAGAAATAATGATAAACAAACACATGCTTAGCTTTTATATAAAGTTTAGTTTAGGCATAGGACTTGTGGGAGGAAGTAACCGCTTGGATATTGAATGATTGGCTCGGGGTAGTCTTGTGCATGTGAAGTATGTAGAAGCAGTTCAACAAATTTTAAGAAAACATTTCTTTTCTTTTTACACAGAGCTTTCTTAAAATTACTTTCTTTATTAGTTTATTTGGACATTAATTGTCATTTGCTGCCGTTTGCGGAAAGATTTCCCAGTGCATTAGCAAGATATTTGAAAACTCGAACCAGTCGTGCGTAAACTTTAGATAAACACTTCTAGAATCACGAAACAAAGAATTACTGTATAATGCTCACTTTTTATGATATCTTTGTTTGTCCAGCTAAGGTCACGAATCAGCTACTGAACAATGAGGCCATTAAACTAAATGCGTTATTGCTCAGGAAATATCAGATCGGCACTGAATTTTTCTCTCCACTGCTGAGAATTGACGGAAGAGGTGTGTGCACCGTGCTTATGCAGAACGACGGGAAAACTAGCAATTCGGTCACCGCAAGTTGCCGCCAGTTTTGTTGGACCATTCCCAAAATCAAGTGCACGTTGCTCAGACGATTTCTGGAGGGCCATAATTTGCTACTTAGTACTCGTTGCCCCTCTTAATCTATAAACATAACGTTATTGATGCTTTATGACTTGTTCTAAGCAGAACTTAATACATCCGACCATATACAGGTAATGTGTGAGAAGGTAAACATTCAAAAGTGGTACAATGTTTTTACACAAACATGAAAGAAAAGGTATAGAGATATTATATATTTTTTTCAGGTTTTGTTGGCTTTCGTCACGTTGATGCAAAGCTGTGATGATTGTACCGGGCGTTGCTGATGCAAAGGATTTAGGTTTCTCAATTTAGCCAAACCAATATCTTTAGCAAGACCCGAAAGCTTTTGATATTAACCTTGGCACTTTGTAAGCGCATTGTATTTGCTATGAAGTGTTTTAAACGTAGACACACTGGAGTTTTCGATCATCACAGATTAACTGTTTATAAAGCCGGCCAGTTCTCCTTCGTTCTGATTGTGTTTGGGAAGAAAAATTATCTCGCTAATGGCTATGAATCTGATTATGTTGAGTCGCCCGCGTTCCCATTTACTCGGCTCTTGTCTCGTCAAAAAAGAGGCGGTATGCTGTTTGGCCCTCAAGAATTTAAACTTGCATGGTTGATTTACTCTCTAGTCACTTGAGCCAAGTGGTCCTTTCAGTTCATAGAACGCCTCTTAACTCCTTTCTCTCTTGTAGTTTTATTAGACTGCCAGCTGCTGCCGTTTGCGGTAAGATTTCCTGTTGTACCTGTAGGATTTGAAATCTCACAGCAGTCGTGCGCAAATTTAGTAAAACACTTCTAGCATGAAACAAATAAACACTTCTTGATAAGAGCTTTTTTCTAGAGTTAAAAAAATACTTTCATTTGTTTAACTTGGGTCACAAATAAGCTGAAGCCATGATGAAATTTGATATATATTAATCCGTTATCTCTCAGGAACTATCACTGAGGTCGCCACTGATTTCTCGCCATTGTTGAGAATTGACGGAAGAGAAGTGTGCACCGCGCTTATGCAGAACGGTGGGAAAAAAGGCAAGTCGGTCACCGCAAGTTGCCGCCAGTTTTGTTGGACCATTCCCAAGATCAAGTACACGTGCTCAGATGATTTCTGGAGGCGATAAGTTACTACTTGTTACTCGTTGTCTCTCTTAATCCATAAGCATAAAGTTATTGATACTTCATAGTTAGTTCGAAACAGCAGAACTTATATCCGTAGGTAAACTTTGAAAAATACTGAATACAGTTGTGCCAAAGAAGGGTTTATGTAATACTAAACAACGGAACTGTTATATTTTAAAGTTTTGTAGGCCTTTTGTATCTTGTTGAATACATGTCTGTGATGATTGTCAGATGTTGTTGACCTATTAAGAAACACAATGATTACCTAACCAGTTCAGACCAATATCTTTAACAAAACCCAGAAGATTTGATACTAACATTACCACTTTGCAAACATATTGCATTTTCTCTTAAGTGTTTCGAATGAAGTAGACACACTGACGATTTCCATCATTAAATGTTTATAGAGCGTATTCTTTTTCATTCTTAGCGCTATTAAGCAAGGACGAACAGCTCGCCAACCGTTATGAACATGTTTGTATGGCATGCTCCAGGCAGGCGGGTTCTCTGTTTCTATTAAGCAACCCTCGATAATTTAAATTTGACTGATTTACTAGATATTTAGTAAACCCACGTGGTCTCTAATAATTCAGACACTTCAATCCTACAGTCTTATTGAAACTTGGTTGGGCGAAGCTATCGACTGAAAGTCGATGGTACTTCAGACCAAACAAATGCGCCTTGGAAATGTTAATTAGATCGCTCCACTGAACAAGACTTTGGTTGTAAACAAAAAACACTAATTCGGTGGCAGGTCATAAACATGAAACATTCTTTAAAAAGCAAAGATTTTAATATCAAGAATTGTTGCATATATGTTCATGATTCGCCTGTGAAGGTTATTAAAATCAGCTAAAAGGTTTCTTTGGCTGTTTTTTGAAAACTAAACGTTTTCGACTATGCAGTCATCTTCAGAGCTAAAAAAACATTACAAATTCATAAATGTATTTGATTTTTGGTATTTTATCCGGGGTATCTTTATAACCGAGTGGATGGGGTCGGTGCCGATTCAGAGAAAAAAACCTTTGGATTAAGGAACATTCCTTAATGAGAGTTGGTCTTTATCATCATCAGTTATAATTGATTTGCTCCGAACAAAATACGTTTTTTAAAAAAGTAAAGAAACCCAGCTCTTCTCTTCTCCTGACAGCGGGTAAAACTAATTTTGACTGGTTAAATACAAGACTTCGGGTAAGTTACTGACAACTGAACTGTAAGAGGCATCTAGAAGCTTCAAGCCCTGTTACTGGGCAAATTTCTTTAAATTACTTGGTACAGACCATTAAGGCCCGCCCTTGTCCGCTCTCTTGACTCCTTTGACCCAGTGTAAGTACTTCATAATT
The DNA here is from genome assembly GCA_027575125.1 of Umimayanthus parasiticus. Lineage (NCBI taxonomy): Eukaryota > Metazoa > Cnidaria > Anthozoa > Zoantharia > Parazoanthidae > Umimayanthus > Umimayanthus parasiticus. The sequence continues at coordinate 10,516 of JAOBRH010516914.1, read as the reverse complement.
GACTTCATAAAACAAATGCCACGAGGCGATTAGAGTCACATGGCCAGCAATAACCCACGCGTGTAGCAAAACTGTGCTTTCACGCAGTCCATGATATGTACTGAAATATCCCATTTATAATCATTTAAAGTAATGACTAATGGACTGACCTAGTTCTAGATGAAACTCTATTTTCAAATTTGCCTCCTAAGATTCTGACGATACAAATGACACAGAGCGATTATCTGGAAGTTAACACAATAACTAATAAGAAAATTATTGAATTATTTTGTGAGATCAAACTTAGAAAAGTATCGACACCGTTTGCTTCTTAGCTTTATGCACACCAATGTAATGCAAGGACGTAGTCTGAGGTTTGGGGTCCTACACGACCCTAATCGCTCTCCACTCCTCCCCCTTGATCAGAAAGTTTGGGAGCAGCCTATGAAAAACTTGGAAAAACTATCCTGCACTATTCTTTAATCCCGTACTCTTCTTCTGCCAAATGGGTTATTCAACTGTTAAAAAAAGAAGCATTTCTGTATTTAACTTTTTTATTATCTACAAAGTATTTTACAGTTTTCCAACCGTTAGTTTCATTGTAACAAACGTTTGAGGGGGCCAAAATGGGTAATTAATCAACTCCTGCACTTTGTGCAAAACGCCATAGTTTTGGATCCCCCATCTTAGATTAAATGCCTCGTATTTATGTTCAGAATGTTGAAGCAAGTACATTAACTTGACAAGAAACATTTACCAAATGGTCGAGAATATATATTGTATGACCATTAACAACTATAATTCTTGGACAAATAAACTGCGCTTGCCATCTAAGTTTGGCTAGCTCAGTTAATTCGTGTCTAAAATTTCTGACTTTAGTATATTACAAATATACAACTGTTAGTTTGCATGGTATGTGCTATTTCGTACAAAGAAAAGAACCAGCAAGGTTCTATTTGCAAGAGGAATAAATTTATAAATATGGTGTCTGTCCCTTAAAGTCTGGCTTGTGACTTATGCGCATTTGACAGCGTTGTGATTGAGTCCTTTGCCGATCGAGAAAACGTTCGACTCTTAAATCATTACGGCAGACCTCTGTTCCTGTTATTAAAAACCTTAAGGCCCATGCAAACGGACCCAACATTGTTAGCCAACGACACCCTACATTGTTGGGCCCAACAAACAATGTTGTGACTTGTTGCGTCCGTTTGCATGGAACCACAACAATGTTAGCACTGTTGGCACTTGTTGCATATAGTTTGAAACCGGTCAAACTTTTAGGCCCATGCAAACGGACGCAACATTGTCGGCCATCAACACCCGACAATGTTGGGATGTTGTTGGCACTTGTTGCGTCCGTTTGCATGGGCCTTTAGGCGAATTCAAATTCTCTATCTTTCAAGAACATACGTCTATTGTCCAATTCATATAGGTGCTGATTTTGCAAAAAAATGTCACATTTCACTGAGTTATCACTTTGTATAAAAGTGACTTGATTATTTTACAATGCTATGGTCACCAGTTCATTTTTGAGCAGGAGCAGTGTTCCTGTGTGCTATGGTGCATTTTCAGTGTCGTCATGAGTGCAAATGACGCAATCACTTGCTCTCAATACAGTCCCCTGGAATTCTTTGATGCCTGCTGAGTTGGGAAGCCTGGGAGAAGTTCTTGTCACACTTGTCACATTGGAATGGTTTCTCACCAGTGTGGGTGCGAATGTGATTGTTTAGCGTAGTGGAGCCAGAAAACGAACGAGAACAGTAGCCGCATTTGAATGGCTTCTCTCCCATATGAGTGACAACATGCGTGCGCAGCTCGTTTGGCGAGCAGAATGAATCCGGGCAGTGGCCGCACTGGTAAGGTTTGCGTGGAGTGCGGGGACACACGTGGATTTGCAGCATGGCTCGCTGAGCGAACGTTTTGCCGCACTGGCCGCATTTCCACATGCAGCTCACCTCCGAAGCGTCTGGCGACCGTGGGGAAACGGGTGAGGGGGATTTTTCCTCATCCGAACTGGGGGCGTAGCTCGAACCTGACTCGCTGGTTTTCCTTACAAGCGGCGAGTGACAGTCACTCGTGGAGTATCGCCTTGGTGGGGACTGGTGAACTGCGTGAGCTGCGCGGATGTCAACTTTCTTTGCTGCAATCCCTTGCGGCTTCAGTTGTTGCTGCTGCCATCCATTTACATGAGCAACCGCTGGATCCACTACAGGGATCATCCGTGGCTGGTCACCTAGCAGCTCAGTCGAGCTTGGTCCATTTGAGTATGAGCGCTTTATACCAGCTGGGTGGGTGGGTGGCAGAGTAGAGTTATTGGGTAGTGGGTGTCCATTCTTCTGCGGGCTGGGTGTCGAGGGTATCTCTCGCGGAGCAATTACAACCATTGTATCGTTACTTGGCTTGGAACCTGGGTAGAAAAGGGGAATTTATTAAGACTCTCGTTACGTAGTTAAAACAGCTTCTTTTCTATAGCTCTTATAAAATAATAAAATTTTTGCCCTACTCTCGAATTGAAATAAACTGAACTTAAAAGGCCTGTTAAATTTCTTAGTACAAAGTGTTTTTTTATTTAATTCATTTCTGAACTAAAAAAAAAATGAGATTTTACTGCGCGTACGGCTGGGTTCTTAGCTCATTTGTGTTAGTGATGAAGTCCTCAGAATCGGTCAAACAAAATTGATTTGTCGCATAACAACAAAGGTTTCCCGAAAATATTATTCTGCCATGCATATTTCAGTGTGTGACCGTCTCACCATTAGGGATGAAGCTGGACATATCAAACATGGATTCCGGCATCCCCAGGTAGTGAGGGTATTTATCATCATACCACACTAACAGCTCTTTACCGATCGGAATCTCTCTGAATGCTCTGTAGTAGATGTTTTCCAGGTACTGGAAGGCGAATAAATTCTGCTCCTCTTTGTTACGCGCGCAGCGGATGAATCGCATCCAGCTGGACGTGTTCTCGTCAGTGCCGTCTATGTAGCTCGCCAACACGCCGTCCTTGTAGATCTAAGTAGAAAAAAAATCATTTTTTATCTAATGCTACCGACAGACTCCCCAAAACATAAAGTGATAAACTCGAGAGAAACGAGAAACGTTGAAGTTACCAAGAGACTGAACTTTATATGTATCTCATAAAAATTTCATCCGTATTCGGAGTAGAATAAAGATCCAAGCTAATATCAATCGCTTCAGATATTGGGAGTCTATAGTATTGCCGAGTTCTTTTGTGTTACAGAACAAAAATTATAAACAATAGTTTTGGTGTAGTTTGACCAATAGGTTTCTTAAGAGGTGGAGCGGTAAGTCCCTGAAACTATATCAGATTTGATAAATTATACTCTTCACTTATCAACTGTGGAATTATGGTGGAAGTGAGATTTTGAAAGCAATGGCTTGTATCAGAGAAATAGAAGAGAAAAAGCGACAATGATATATAATGTTTTCACACGTAGTACAAATCAAGCTACTCTGCATGCTTTTTTGGAACGCGAACTTAATTTCCCGCCCTAGTGGATGCGGTTTCTCATGCTGTGAAGCAAATATTAATTATGCGCGATAATGAGAGAGAATGGGAAAAAAAAATTCAGAGTGAAAACAAATGCGTTGATTGAGACTCTGCGCACCATTACAAGATAGAAAAAGAAATGGCGGGTGCAACACACACAGACACACGCATTAATAAACACACACACACACAGACAAGCAACCATGCTCGTAGGAACACATGCGCAGACACTCACAGAAGAACCGTCTGTATAAAGACAGATACACACACCTGCACACATGCATACATATAAATTTATTTGAAATAGTACTCACACAAACACAGAAACTAAAATCTGCCGCAGAGAAAGAAAAATAAACAACGGAAAAAAAGCCAGTGAAAGTAATACTAGCACAAGGATAGTCTAAACTGATTGTGGTAGTCTTCTTCTTCAACAAATTTTGTCTCTTGCATCAGCTGTTTCAATAATCACTTCAAGACATCTGAAGAAGGTGAGAGAGTTGACCAAAACGTTGATATAATTGCAATTTTAGTATAAATTCTTATTTCAATTAGAGTCGCCACATACATCAAACCTCTAAAGTTTTAATATATTTTAAACATGTCCACACCTGATAACAGTGAAAGCGTTTTCTTAGAAAGAAGAAAAGTAAACAATACACTGTTTACAAACGTACCTCCCACATGTAGGAAGTGTCTTGACCAGGGACAATCTCTTGAGCACTCAATCTCCTCCCCTCGTACGGTCCAATCCACGTCCCCAGGGGGATGGCCCTCTTCGTGCAGACACCGTATCCGGCCCCTGGGATACTTGAACGGCAGAGCTCAACTTCCTCAGGGAAAGATTTGATGGCGTTTGTGACCTTTTGTTTCTCCACTTTGTCTGGTCTTTTGAGGGAGTGTTTTGGCCCGTGGATCGGACACTCGATGTCGCAGTCTTCGCGGCAAATTTCACACCCTGTAGAATAAGGCCGAGTCAAACGAGGATTAACCAGATTTATCAACATCTATCTTCTCCTTATAATATCAGTACAAAATAAGTTAATTGGTCTTGAGAATTAGGGAGTTGATCATCCATTACAAACTCTCTAAAATGAAGTCCAAATTCTCCCAGCTTATCAATAGGAAATGTATGGAGATAAGT
>JAOBRH010515804.1:0-16605 GCA_027575125.1 Umimayanthus parasiticus | reverse complement strand
CGGCCCGAGATGGGCTGTGACGTATTTTGAAGGAATCTGAGCTGCCACGTAGAAGACGGACGCCATCGAATACCGAAATGGCCGAAAGACCCAAAAGGTACCAGACCACAAGGGCCCACGAGGCCAGATTAAAGCGCGTGTTTGAAATTTCGAAGCAGAAAAATATCTATTTAAACATATTAGATAATTGAAGTCACCGTAAACCGCTCAAAAATAAGATACGCAACCGCAAACCGTGACTGAAAAACGCCATTTTTCCGTCACCGCATGCTATTTTTTAAACCGCCAACCGTACTAAAATTGGCCATTTTTCCGTAAACCGCGCGCAAAAATGACTTCAAACCGCCAAACCGCCAGACTATAATAGGCCCCCTTTTGGCCATTTACAAAAAACATCGCGCGTAGAGTTCAGTTCAGTTATCAAATTTTGGTCAGCTGTTAGATAGCGATATCTTCAAATACAAACTTCGTGTGAGAGGATTTGCTGTCATAGTTGTCATATAAGTATATGGTGCTTTTTAGCAGTCTCCTTGCCACTCCAATGCATGTAATTGTCTTAACATCACAACATATCAGACATTCAGTTTGTTGGAATTGATGGAATAAAATCGATTATTTCTACTTCGATTATCCATCTGGGCCAGGTTGTACGAAGAGTGGATAACTTTATCCAGCGGATAAATCCCTGTCCAGTGGATGAAATTTGCTCGTTGTCCAATCAAAATTTAGAATGTGTCAATTTTATCCACCCGATAAGGATTTATCCGCTGGATAAAGTTATCCACTCTTCATACAACCGGGCCCAGTTCTACTGCAACATTTCAGGTCTCCTACTTCAACCGTATTGTCAAACCTTGGAACTTAATCGTCAGAGACACGCGGCAACTTCTGCAGTCCAAATGTATCATTCCCCTCTTGACCAGTTTACAAGGAACACCGCGTATAGTTCAGTTTACAAAGGAACCCCGGTTTAACGATCTTCAGTAAAACGATATTCCCGGTATAACTATCAACATTCGTTTGCCCAGCAAAATTTACAGAAAAATATATGGGGCAGAACTCCGGTATAACGATTTTCGGTATAACGATATTCCCGGTTTAACGATGGGAATGTTGTTGACCGAGCGCAAAATATTTCCGGTTATAACGATAAAATCAAAAGTATAAACTCGATTTTTTAATGTTAAAGTTTTAAAACGTGAGGAAGCACAAAATAAACCAAACAAAGCCGAAGATATTTGGGCTCCTCGTGACAATTTTAGAATAGGAATTACAGTGATGAAGTGACACATTGTGAAAGATCAGGAAATATTCGGTTAAAATTGGTAGGTACTTAAGTGTAAAAAATTGTTGCTTACCTAAAGTGCAACAGAAGAGGTAATTTCAAAGCTTGAAATTGAATTTGAAGACACTTGAGCAATCATTTACGATTATCAAAGCTAAAAGTATTAAAACATTTAGGACTGGCATCGGTATTTAATGGATATAGCTAAATTCGGTTATCAAATTTTAGTTAGCTAGGCTCTCACCTCTCAAATATGATTGTAACATGACAACACACAAGATATTTATTGAAATTTATCCTAACGTTTAACAGAAACTAAGACAAGCAAATATCAATAAAAACATTACTGCAAGAAGAAATCCAGGAAGTCTATCCATAAGACAACATAGTACAAGGGACTAGTCGTTAACTATGGCCGGGCATGGGGAAAGAAATGACTTTCCGTCTCAAACATCTTTTACCCAACCTAGTTTGAGGTTTTTTCTCAGTGAAAACAAATGCTAAAAAACTCACATATGTGCCAAAACGGCCAAAAATGTATGCTAACAAACCAATGTCTCTTTAGCCCTAGGGAGTTTTCAGTGAGCAAGTACAAAGACTACAATATAAAGACTATGATAAAAAGAGAGAACTGAATTACTTACCATAAAAACTAAAATGCTGTTGCTAACAAACTAGAATAGAAAAGGAAACTATTTACAGTAATATTTAAATGAAAAGTTGAACTACTCTTCTTCTACTAGTATTACTTTAAGAGCCTTATCTTAAGATTCTTCATAAGCTACTTTGATATTCTTGTTGAGTTTGTGATCACTGTCCATACTATTTAGCTGCTATTATCAAATGGAGAGATTTCTGTCTAGCAGCATAGAACAGACGAAAAATTAGTTGTAACAAAATTCAATAACAGTAATATTCTATTGCTGTTTAGCGTCGATACGTTATTCAATATATCAAGGAGGCAAATATTTGCCCTCCACTGAAAAGCGAAACTGAAGTTTCCAATGTTTGCTTTAAATGTTGTCGTAGTTCAGATGTAGCTTTCTCGGCGATGTTTTTTGTCTGTGGAAATAAAGGTAATAGAATAGTTAATTGTTTGTTTGTTTTATCTGATGATTGCTTGTCAATCTGTCAGATAAAGTTTACAAATAGTTAAACAAAGATTGTCCTGTAACAAAAAGCATCGGTTGTCTTTTGTCCATTCACTGAGATACTTATTTCAACCCTTGCTCAGTTTCTGTGGTTATATGGCCTGTAAACAGCTTTTCCATAATGTCCGATTCGACTAATTTGAACTGATGACACAAAGGCCAACAAACTAAATTGTGTATTGTAAGAAAACATTAAAAAACTAATTTTCAGAAAATTTTTAAAACAGTATTAATTTCTATTCTTTCTGCAACAAACTCCATATTGACGAAACTTGCCAAAGAAAAGGGGGCAGCTCGATCCGCGAACATTTGTTGCCTGTGATAAACAACGAAACATACTTATCGTGGGTACATCAGTACACAATTGTTATATATCTCTAACCGTCCATACCAAAACGCATGAAAACTAATGGAATCAAGTATATCTATCAGATCAAACAACGATACTCAAAAGAGAAAGAAAAATATATTTTCAAAGTTGGCACTTTTAGTAAGATGATTCAGTTTCCACTTAATGATGCTGTTTTAATTTTAAACTCGCATATGTTTAACCCAAGCTTTATAAAATCCTTTCCCTCAATTCCCTATTTTGCACTGACGAACGAAAGATCAGTGTTCTAACCCGGCAAACTTACGGGGAACGATCCAAAGCATATCTAGATACCACAAAGTATGCGCTCTCGGCTCCAAAAAAATGTAACTTCTCTGATACACGCCGCAAATGTAATACTTGCCCACTAGCGCAAGATATTTCAGATATATTTTCATCGGTATATCACGGTTCACCATAGAGAAAAAGATGACAGCGGTCCCTTTTACTGCAATGCATTTCAAAACTAACACAGAAAAAAATCAATACACCTTGCGAAATTCAATCCGCAACTAACAAAATTGTGTATGATTGGTCTGAAGTTGTGAAAACTTTGCTATGCAACTTTTACAACCGTTTTTTAGGATTTGTGTGCGCTGGGAGCTGTGAGTTAAAAGTAAAGGTCGCCACTTTCTATCATGCTTAAAAACACTTTAAGTGGTCAAAATGAAGAGAAGCAATTAGAGGATCACGTTTGTAGACATGCAGGGATTACTTATTGAGCGTTGTTCACTTTGCAATAATCAAATCAATTTTCAGCAGAAACTAGTGGCTTGCAATGTTACATATACCTTGGCTCCCTCATGACAATTTTTGGAATAAAAATTACATTAACGGTGACACACAGTATGAACGAGCAAGAAAATATTTCTTAACGTTCCAAAATTTGGTGGTGAGTGAAGGAAACTGTAGCTTAACCTAAATACGGCAAAAAACGCGATTTCGAACCTTTGAATTGAAAGTAGAAATACATGAGCAATTGCAAATATCAAAGCTAAGAGCACTAAAAACAGAATTTTGATATTTCATAGATATACTTAAGTTCAGTTATCAAACGTCGGTCAGCTGATAATTATAGTAAAATCTTCAAATACAAACTTTATGTAAGGGGAGCTGCTCGCATACAAGTAAATTGTGCTTTTCTGCAGTTTCTTCGGCTCTCCAATGTGATTGTAATATACATGTAACGACATGCAAGACATTTATTGACATTTAACCTAACGTTTAACAGAAACTTAGACATGAAAATATCAATAAAAACAATATTGTAAGAAAAATCAAGGATGTCTAATCACAAGATAAAACTGATAAGAGACGAGTCATTACTTATGGCCGGGCTTGGGGAAAGAAAATATTTATTCGTCTCAGAAATCGGTTTTGAGGCTTTTCTCAGTAAAAACAACTGCTAAAATACTCACATACGTGCCAAATTGGCCGAAAGCATTTCTACCCATCCGATTTCTCTTCAGCCCGACCCTGGCCATAAACCATGATCAGTTCCTAAGATTATTCTACACTCGCCTTAGAGTTTTCAGTGAGCAAGAACAAAGACTACGATAAAAAAAAAAAAGAGAAACCATTTACAATAATATTAAATTCTGTTGCTAACAAACTACAACAAGGGAAACTGTTTCAAAACAATATTATTAAAAGGAAAACTACTTTACTTCTAAGTATTGCATTAAGAGGCTTTTGTTAAGATTCTTCTGAAATTACCTTCACATTCTTGCGGAGTGTGAGATCAGTGTCCATATATTTTTCTAGGTGTTTGCTATTATGTAGCAGAGAGATTTTCTGCCTAGCAGCTTAGGAACCGATGAAATTTAACAAAACTAAATTGCAGTAATATTTCGCTCAGTTTAGAGTTGGTATGCCTCTCAATCTCACGCCCAAAGGTGTATCTCTGCTAATTAACAACGCGGAAGTCAAAATTGTTTTGAATAATAGAACTCAACTTAACCTTTGATAACTTGCCCTTGTGTGCGTAATGCTCTACTCAGTAGTGTAGACCCACATAGGATAAAACTGGCTGGCAATAGAAGGACTGAAGTCGGTTTTGAACGCCACCTCTCTATTTAAATTAATCGTTTAACGTAACTGCAATAAGAGGGAAAGAATTGAATAGCATTGGTAGATTGTCCAGTCAAAAATCCTAAAGAACGTCATTATAACAAAAAGAAACCACGTGTGAAGTATTTCTATGCCAGGAAAAACTGAAGTCTTTCCATAAATATAGTGGAGACAGTTATGTATAGGCAACTAAAATTCGTTTAATAACTAGGAAAAAAATTCGAAACCGTTAACTATGACAAATCTGAAATGGGAAAACTGAAGCGACGAAAGGTGTAGTTATTTTTAAATCCCTGTCTTTTCAAACTATTTGTCAACATTTTATAGTGTTTTCTAAGTTCAGACACGTGTTTACTTTAATGTTGAAAACTGATTATCGAGTTTTGATTTCGTGCGAGATCTCCAGAATTGCAGGCTTAAAGGCCGGTGGCCACACATGCAACACTGCGCACAATATTGAGCGCAATTGTTTAAATCAAGTGGCCACCCGCTGAACTGATTCAACCAATGTTGCACAAATAGAATGAAAGTAAGAAATTAATTTGCATATCAAGAAAAGCTACTAATGTGTCAGGTTTTACGACTAAATTTGACTGAAGTCTGAACCGAAAAACCACATTTGGAGTTTGGAAATTATTTAAGAAACAGTGGAGCTGGAAAAAGAAATTTAGTTATTGATTTTTTTTACTTTTCGTGTTTAGGATATCTACTGTTCGTTAAGCTGCAGGTTCGATACACAAACAAAGATTTCTGCCAATTTCTCTCAGCTCTTCTATGCTAATTTTTTTTTCCAGTGGTTCAAGATCGATGAGGCAAAACTAAAGACATTCAAAACTTGGATGCAACTTTTTCAATGAAAGTCAATTTTATAAACAGTTTGTTGCCTTTTTTCTCTTCATGTTAAGAAACTTTTAGCAAATGTACGCAAGATGAAGCAGATTCTTGACTCGGTGACAAACCTTTGCCCTCCAATGAGCGAAAAATCTCCAATATTTGCTTTAGACTTTGTCGTATTTCATATGCAGATTTTCTCGATGAAGTTTTTGTTTCGGGACATAAAGGTGATGGTATAGCTAGTGGTTTGTTTTATTCTATTATTGTTCGTCTTTAAGACAAAGTTTACATTACAAAACATTTAAACAAAGATGGTCCAGTAACACTGAAAAGCATCGGCTGTCTTTTGTCCATTCACTGAGATACTCATCTCAACCCTTGCTCAGTTTCTGTGGTTATGGCCTACAAACAGCTTTTCCATAATGTCTGATTTAACTTATTTCAACTAATGACACAAAGGCATACAAACTAAATAGTATATGGAAAAGCAAGTATTGAGAGACTAGTTTTCAAAAATTTACAAAAGCAGTTTTTCCTTTATTTCTGCAACAAGGTCTAAATTGAAGAAACGTGTCAAAGAAAAGGGGGTGTTTCGATCCGCAAACATTTGTTACTTGTAATAAACAACAAAACATACTTATCGTCAGTGCTTCAGCACACATTCTTGTATCTCAGACCGTCCATACAAACGCATGGAAACTGAACTTGGCACTTTTAGTAAGTAAATTTCTAGCTAATGATCATGCTGTTTGAATTTTCAGTTTGTATAAACTTAACCCAAACTATATGAGACCTTTTCCCCCCAATTCTCTATTTTGATCTGACGAATTGAACAAAATATCAAACTTTTAAGCAAACTTAGGATGAAAAGAGCTAAGCCTTGTCTAGATACAAAGCATACCATATCCGAAAAATTTTCATTTCTCTATACATCCCACATACTTAATATCTATCCACAAGCCAAAACATTTCAGATATATTTTTATCTGCATCAGTATCACAGTCCACCATAGACAAAAAGACGGCACGGTCCCTTTTACCACAAGGCATTTCAAACCTATCATAGAAAAAGCCAACACACTTTGCGAAATGCAATCCTGTATTAACAAAATTTGTGTTTGCTTGCTTTGAGGTTGTGATAAGTTTTATGCGCGATTTTTACGATCCGTTTCTAAGATTTCCGTGCGCTGGGAGCTTTTGGTAAATGCTCAGATCGCCATCCCTTTCGGATGGGCTAATTGCATTATATTCTTGCTAAATAACACTTTATGTGGTCAAAAGGAAGAGAAGTAATGGAAGGGTAACGTTAGTAGTCAGGGATTACTTTATGAGCGCTGTTCGCTTTACAATAATCAAACAATCAATTTTCAGCAGAAACTGGTGAGTTCCAAAGTCACGTGTCCCTGGGCCCCTCGATACAATTTTTGGACCAGAAATTACAGTCGTGCATTGGCATAGTGTGTGATCAAGGAAATACTTTGTTAACACTCCAAACTTTGGAGGTGAGTGAGACAATTGTGACTTAAGTGCGGCAAAGGAGGCAATTTCGAAGCTTCGAATTGAAATTGGAGACACTTGTACAGTTGCGAATATCAAACTTTAAAAAGTAGCTTCAGTTCAATTATATCAAATTTTGGTGATCTTTTTACCATAGTAATATCTTCAAACATAAATTTCATGTAAGGGGGCTGCTCTCAAACAAAAAGGTAAATTAGCCTTAAAATCTATCTTTTTATTTGCATTAGTCAGATGTTTTTATCATAGTTTGCATTTTAGTGTTATTTTCGTATCGTATTTTTTCGTCTCAAAAATCCTTTACCCAACCTAGTTTTGAGGCTTTTCTCAGTACAAATAACTGTTTAAAAAATCTCACATATGTGTAAAAGGGCCGAAAGGTTTTCTACCCAACGAATTTCTCGTTCGCCCGGTCCGGCCATATATCATGGCCAGTCGGCTTAAGATAAACTTTATTGTACACTTTCCTGCGAGAGTACAAAGAGTACAATAAAAAGTCTACAATAAAAGAGAGAAACTATTTACAATAATATCAAAATGCTGTTGCTAACAAACTACAATAAATAGGGAAACTAATTAAAAATCACTGAAAGGAAAACTACTTTTTTCTAAGTGTTGCTTCAAACGCCTCTTGTTGAGATATTTCTTAAACTACTTTGACATTCTTGCAGAGTTTGAGGTCACTCTCCATACTGTTCTAGATGGTTGGTATTATATAATGGAGAGATTTCTAAGAAGTAGCATAGGAACAGATGACATGTAACTAAATGCTAGTTGTTACAAAATTCAAGCACAGAAATTAAGTAGTAGTTCGCCCAGTTTAGAGCCGATATGTTATTGGATATGTCAAGGTGGCAAATCTTTGCCCTCCATTTAGTAAAAAATCTCCAATGTTTACTTTTAGCTTTGCTGTATTACAGATGTACATGATCTCTGTGAGGTTTTTGTCAGCAGAAACAAATGTTATGAAATCCTTAATAGTTTCTTTTCTGTGATGATTGTCGTCTTTAAGTCAAAATTTACAAAACACTTAAACAAAAATGGTTCTGTAACAAAAAGCTGTCTTTTAAGTAAAAATTTACAGAACACTTAAACAAAAATGGTTCTGTAACAAAAAGCTGTCTTTTGTCCATTTACTGAGATACTTATTTCAAAGCTAGCTCAGTTTCTTTGGTTATGATGGCCTGAAGGCAGCTTTTCCATAATGTATGATAAGACTGACTCGAACACAAAGGCACAAAGGCCAAAAAATGAATTGATAAGAAAGCGTTTGAAGACTAATTATCTGAAAACTTTTAAAACAGTTTTCCTTTCTTTCTGCAACAGACTCTATATTGAAGAAAAGTGTCAAAGAAGAGGGAGCATTCCTATCGGCAAACATTTGTTTCCTGTAGCAAAGTAAACAAATGAAAAAAATACTCTTATTTCAGTGCTTCAGTACACATTTTTTAAATTTTAGACCGTCTAAAACCGATGTAATTTAAAAGGTATATCTATTTTCAAACAGCGATACTCAAAATAGAAAGAAAAAAATTATTTTCAAAGTTGGCACATTTGTAACTGAAGGTGATTCAATTTTCAGCATGATGTTGTTTGAGTTTTCGCAATTTGCATAAACTTATCCCAAACTATATAAAACCTTTCCCCCCAATTCCCTATTTTGCTCTGACGAACAAAAGATCAGTCTTCTAACCAAACGTACGACGAAAAGAGCTAAGCCTTGTCTAGATACAAAGCACGACCTATCCGGAAAATTGTAACATCTCTATATATTCCACAAAATAAATGTAATATGTGACGGCTGCAAAGGGAAACTACTTGTGAAGTATTTGAATGCCAGGAAAAACTGAAGTCCTTAATAAATATATTGGAAACATTTACTTGTATGCAACTAAAATTAGTTTACGAACTAGGAAAAAGAATTCGGAACCGTTAGGATAAATATGAAGTGGGAAAAGCGACGAAAGGTGTAGTTAACTTAAAACCCCTGTCTTTTTAAACTATTTGTCAAAATTTTATAGTGTTTTCTAAGTTCAGACCCGTATTTACTATAATGTTGAAAACATTATCGAGTTTTGATTTCGTGCGAGATCTCCAGAATTGCAGTCTTAAAGCCGGTGGCCAGTACACATGCAACACTGCGCACAATATTGAGCAATTTTCAAAGTGTGGCCACCCGCTGAATTGATTCGACCAAATTGTTGCGGTAATGTTGCACAAATGAAAGTTTAGAATTTGCTTATCAAGAATAATTACTAATGTGCCAGGTTTTACGACTAAATTTGAAGTCCGAACCGCAAAAAATGCATTTGGAGTTTAGAAATTTTTTAAGAAACAGAACAGCCGGAAAAAGAAAGTTAGTTATTGATTTTCTGCACTTTTCGTATTAAGGATATCTGACCGTTTGTTAAGTTTAAAGTCGATATGTTATTGGATGTGTCAAGGTGGCAAATCTTTGCCCTCCATTTAGTAAAAAAACTCCACTGTTTACTTTTAGCTTTGTTGCATTACAGATGTACATATTCTCGGTGACGTTTTTGTCAGCAGAAACAAGTGTTATGAAATCCTTAATAATTTCTTTTATGTGATGATTGTCGTCTTTAACTCAAAATTTACAAAACACTTAAACAAAAACGGTTCTGTAACAAAAAGCTGTCTTTTATCTATTCACTAAGATGCTTATTTCAAAGCTAGCTCAGTTTCTTTTATGATGGCCTGTAAGCAGTTTTTCCATAATGTATGATAAGACTGACTTGAACACAAAGGCACAAAGGCTGAAAAGTGAATTGATAAGAAAGTGTTGGAAGACTAATTGTCTGAAAACTTTTAAAACAGTTTTCTTTTCTCTATGCAACAAACTCTGCATTATTGAAGTTCCTATCCGCAAACATTTGTTACCTGTAGTAAATGTAAAGAAAAAACATTCAGGCTTACTTCAGTGCTTCAGTACACATTCTTATATCTCAGAGTGTCTAAAACCGATGGAATTAAGATATATCTACGATCAAACAGTGTTACTCAAAATAGAAAGAACAGAAATTCATTTTCAAAGTTGGCACTTTTAGTAAGGTTTACTGATCAGCGGTTTCCACCTAATCATGCTGTTTGAATTTCCTATTCGCATAAATTTAACCTACACTTTATAAAACCGTTTTCCCAAAACCCGTACTTTGCTCTGACGAACGAAATATCAGTTTTCTAACCGAATGGCGATGAGAAAAGCTACAACATGTCCAGATACAAACCATGCCCTATCTTGAAAATTGTAACTTCTCTATCATACATTCCACAAATGTAGTATCTCTCCACAAGCCCAAAACATATATTTTCGTCGACATCTCAGAGTCCATCATAGATAAAAAGATGGCACGGTCCCTTTCACCACAATGCATTTCCAACCTAACACAGAAAAAGCCAATACACTTTGCAAAATTCAATCCTGTACATACAAAATTGTATTTGCTTGGTTTGAAGTTGTTATAAGTTTTGTACGCGATTTTTTCGACCGCTTTAAACCTATTTGTCAACATTTTATTTTGTTTTCTTAGTTTAGTCCAGTGTTTACTGTAGTGTTGAAAAGTTATCGAGTGTTGACATTGTGCAAGATTTCGTGATCGCTGGCTTAAGAGCCGGGAGGCATGCAATGTAGCACAATATTGCACATTATTGTTTCAATCAAATGTGTCCACCTTTGAAATTCGACAGAATTGTTGCGCGTAATTCTGCACAAGTACGTGTAGCATCTGATTCTACATCCGCAACATTGTGCGCTATGTTGCATACAACAATTTCAAAGTTGGGTACACGGCGCCTGCAATACTACGTGCAATGTTGCATCGTGTGATGGGCGCTTAAGTTTGTGAAAAACCTTGGTTGTTAAAACTAAAAGCAATAAAAGCAGCCGGTTTCTGGAGGTGTTGGTTGCCATGAGTACATACATACGCTCGAGTTAGACGGCTGACGTGGTAACTTTAGAATGATACAAACTAGAGTTGGAACTTGTGGAGTGGTGTCAACTGGTTAACAGGCGTCTATATATGGGTGCGCAGTCCATACTCTACCTATTCGACTCGTAATGCAAACAAACTGCAGTACATACTCCCAGAAACGAACGCTAGCCGTGAGTTTTGCAGCGCTAAAAGAAAGGAAACTTTTTGCGGTTTTGCTTTTTCTCGGTGCGCTGAGTCGTTTACGGTTTTAGTAACTCGTCGACCTCTGATAGTGAAGAGGAAAACTTTGTTAAATTTTTTAGTCAGAAGTTTTTACTTAAACTTTTTTTACGAATCATCCTCTGTGTTATTTTTAACTACATTGCGCATGGGTCATTCTATTTTGCTTCCACTCAAGAGTCGGATGATTTTCAAGAAAATAACATTTCGTGTTAGTTGGGACATCGAAGTGCTTGGAAAATGATTTAAGATTTTTCCCTAACTCCCGATTGGCAGAATCAAGAGACTAAGTCGTTTTTTTCTTGCAACAACTGGTACGTAATTTCAATTTGTGTATCGCTTTGAAAAGAGTTAGAAACTAGACAAGCACTTAGGCTATTCATAATGACAGTCCGATAACACAAAATTGTCCTATTCCACACAAGTAAAATTATTATCCAGTTAAGCAATTGGGCTCCCTCAAGCTTTCAATCAAATATTTCTTCTAAATGCTTAAATAGTTTATAGTCACTATACGAGAAGATCCAAGTTTTTTTCACATTTCCAAACTTAGAACAAATATTAGAAGATTTTCAATTAGTTGCCAGGGACCTAAATTCTTTAACTTATTAAGTACGGGATAATACACAATCCGCCAGCACTTTTTCCTCATTCGCAAATACACTCTTTGCTCTCCTACTAGCAAGCTAGATACTCTCCGTTTTTACGGATTTTCGTTCAACGAGATTATTTTTGCACAAGGCCGAAAATTTTAAGTTTTCGTTGGACGAACAAATGAAAATAAGACCTTAAGAATGTGCACATCAAGAAAAAGCACAAAAGTGCAAGGTTTTACGATTAAATTTGAAGTTCGTACCGAAAAACTACATCTAGAGTTTGGAAATTATTTAAGAAACAGCAAAGCTAGATAAAGTTCTTTATATATTGATTTGTGGTAGTTTCGTGTTAAGAATATCTACTGTTCGTTAAGTTACAGATTCTGTAGACAAACTAACATTTTTGTCAATTTCTCTTAGCTCATCTATGCTAATTGATTTTCCCAGGGTTAAAAGCCGATCTATCGAAACTAAAGCGATTCAAAACTTTGATGCATCTCGCAACTGAGTAAATGCTTTTTTTCTTATAAGAACAATTTTAGAAGAACAACGAGGCTCAAATTTTCCCCAAAATAAGAACAACTGAGGCTCGGCTTCAGATTCAAATATAACTGCAAGTTTTTATTGAAAAACACAGCTCATCACGGCTTGCTACATGAGGCGTTTCGTTGCAGGTCTTCTGCAGTTGGAAACACTGAGTGAGCAGAGAAAAAAAATTAAAACTGTGCCGCACGTGTTTAAACTACTATTTGCGGTGTTAATTGACGTAATGAAACAAGAACAATTTAAGAACAATGAGGCTCAAGTGCTAGTTGTGCAAAAACTTAAGAACAATGAGCGTCGGCCAAAATTTACTGGTCCTTATAAAAAAAAGCGTGTAAGTTCGTTAAGCAGTTTTCTTGCCTTTTTCGTTTTGTTTTAAGAAACTACAAACAAATGCTCACAAACTTATAAAGCAGATTTATGACTGGGTGGCAAATCTTCGCACCCCCACTGACCAAAAAATCCAGTCCAATGTTTGCATTAAACTTTGTCGTAGAACTTTTTGTCTGCAAACATAAATGCGACAGAATAGTTAATTGTTTGTTTTATCTGATGATTGCTCGTCTGTCGGAAAAAGTTTACATTATGGTCATGCAAAACATTTGAACAAAGATTTTGCCTATAACAAATTGTCCGTTCGTCGAGATACTTATCTCAACCCTTGCTCATTTTCTGTTGTTTTGACCTGAAAACAGCTTTTCCGTAATGTCTGATTCGACTAATTTGAACTGATAACACAAAGGCACACTTTCTAAAAAGTAAATTGATTAGAGAGCTAAACAGTTTTCTTTTCTTTCTGCAACAAAGTCTATATTGAAGAAACGTGTCAAAGAAAAGGGGGGAGGTCGATCCGCAAACACTTGTTGGCTGTGAGGAACAACAAGACATACATATCGTCAGCGTTTAGCCTTTCACAGTCCAAATTTCTCATCCTTTCCTTCTGAAACTGTTAACGAAATGAAACAGAGACAAACACGGTTTAAAATATCAACAGATATATTCAGCTAAATTTATTTTGATTCTTTTCATAATAGTCTGAAAAAGAATTGTTTCTCAGAGACTTAAAGTATCGATGGCAATACAAGAAACTGTCACCTGAGTATGCAGTCACGTGATACGTCTGTCTACCGCATAAGAGAAGATTCCTTGTGGTTCTAGGGTCAGTTGTTCACTGGGGTATATGCATGGTACTTTACGGCGCGGCTTCGTTAACAAGAAAGTTGAGGCTGAATTAAATCTGAAGAACTCGCAAATCAAAGTATACAACTGAATTACTACAGGTATGTAGACTTCTTTGTTTGCGCGAAAAAAAACAAGAAAACAATGTGCCCTTTTGCTGTTGTCTAACAGTGTACAAATAGTTGTTTTTGCACCTTGTTTTGTGCTCGGTGTGAATTGTGAAACTCAGAGAATGTAAGAGACATGCATTTGCTTTGTTTGTTGAATCTTTACTACACGTTAGCAGCCATGTACGTAGGTACATAAAGAATGTCCGTCTGCAGTAACGAGTACAGTATCGCGACAAGGGTTGGTCCAAGTGTCTAATAGTCAGAAAAAATTATGTTCATCATGTTTTTGACTATCATATAAAAACATGACCATACTAATAAATAAAACCTCGTAAGTTGAGAAAGGCAAATTTCCTGGTATACCACTTGTCCTTCCTTCCGCGCCAAACTCGGTCCGTGGGTCTAATCTCTCGACAACCTATCGGGGACCTAAGACTTGAGTTGACTTGTATAGTATGTTAATAAAGATAGTCTTTGTTGACGTCATTTCTTGCTTTGATCAGTTTGGGCAGTAGGCCAATAACCTAAAGATTTGTTGGGTGGACAAATGATAGTAGGGAATTAAGAATGGACATTTCAAGAAAATACTAAAGTTCCAGGTTTTACAATTAAATTTGAAGCTAGAATAAAAACTGACTACATCTGGATTTTGGAAATTATTTAAGAAACAGTGAAGCTGGAGAAAGATCTTTATTTATTCATTTGATTTTTGTACTTTTCGTGTTTAGGATATCTACTGTTCGTTAAGCTACAGATTCGGTAGGTACACTAACATTTTTGTCTTGATTTTCCCAGCAGTTAAAAGCCGATCTATCAAAACTAAAGACATTCAAAACTTTGATGCATCTCTGTCAATGCAAGCAAGTTCATAAAACAGTTTGTTTGCCTTTTTCTCTTTTTCTTCTCTTTGAAACTACAAGCAAATATACGCAAATTTTAAGCAGACTTTTTGACTGGAAGGCAAATCTTTGCACCCCCGCTGTCCAAAAGCCTTTAATGTTTGCAGTTAACTGTGTCGTATTTCAGATGTATATTTTCTCGATGTTTTTGTCTGCAGACATAAATGTCATGATAGAATAGTTATATCATTTGTTTTATTTGATGATTGCTTGTCTGTCGAAGTTTACATTTATGGTAATAATATAACATTTAAACAAAGATTGGTCTACAACAAAAAGGACGGACTGTCTCGTGCCTCTTCACGAGAAACTTATATCAACCCCTGCTCAATTTCTTTGGTTATGTTATGGCCTGTAAACAACTTCTCCATTTAAAACGTCTGATTCGACCAATTTGAATTGATAACACAAAGGCACGCAAACTAAAAAGTGAATTGATAAGAAAGTGTTGAAAGACTAATTTTCAAAAAATTTAAAAACAGTTTTCTTTTCGTTCTGTAACAAAAATCTATATTCAGTTGGAAAAACGTGTCAAAGAAAAATGAGCGGTTCGACCGCAAACATTTGTTACACTTTCTTATTTCTCAGACCGTCCATTCAAACGCATGAGAAATTTATGAATTAACCTATGTATAATCAATGATACTCAAAATTGAAAGAACAAAAATATTTTCAAGGTTGGCACTTTCTTAAGGTGATTCAGTTTTCACCTAATGATGATACTGTTTGAATTTCCAATTCGCATAAATTTAACCAAAATTTTTCAAAACCATTTTTACCCCAATTTCCATTATGCTCCAACAAACGAAATATCAGTCTTCTATTTCTAACCAAGCATAAGGTGAAAAGAGTCAACCTTTGTCGCCTCCATTCAGCCGCGCAGCACACAAATGTAATACCTACTCACAAAAGAAACAATTTCAGATGATCGATTTCTCACATATTTTCATTGACATATCACAATCCACCACACGTGCACACAGGAAAGGATGGCAGCTGTCCGTCTTACCACAATGCATTTCAGACCTAACACAGTCGGAAAGCATACGTGTATTAAAGGGAAACTAATATGCTGTGCAAAATTCAACCATGTACCAAAAAAATTGCATATGCTTGGTTTGAAGTTGCCAGTTCTAATTCTTCTATGCGATTTTACGGCCATCTTGGATTTTCGTGCCCTCCCGGGGAGTTGTGGGTAAATACTCATTTATTCTTTTTGAAAATAATCAAAATGACAAGCAAAGGGGGGATCATGTTTATAGGCAGGGATAGCTTTTTGAGAGCTGCTTAGTTTGCAATAATCAATCAATCAATCAATCAATCAATTTTCAGCAAACTAGTGACTTCCAAAGTCACGTGTCCCATGACGTCACGTATCCACTGTATCCTCGCGTGTTCTATGACGTCACGGATCAGCTGTACCGTCACGTGTGTTACAAACTGAGTGGTTACCGAACATGATGGGGAGCAAGTTTAGGACTGCAATTTGTTAGGGTTACATTTGTGTGCAAGCGATATTTTGCCGGGAGAGTGTCGATTTTTGCGTCGGAGCCAAATCTCTCTGGTTTTAAGTTTCATCACACACTAACCGAATTTTTGTGAGGACTTGCAAACTTCAGGTCCTAAGTGCCTAAGTTTGGATTAAGTTTCATCAGTTGAGCCCTTACGTTTTTAGGTTGGATAAAAATTTTAAAATGACCAACTTTGCAGGACATATATGAATAGAGAAGGCTTTTTCCAGCCCCAAAACTGCTTCTTTCATGAGTTTCTGAGTAACCCTTTTGGTTTCAAATAGCCTCAGGTTTTTTAGTTACAAAAATTTTCGATAAAGTTAACGGAGAACCGTATACAAGTGTTTATTATTATCAACAATCCTAAGGTTTT